>CM050918.1:22034060-22289060 GCA_027742785.1 Vigna reflexopilosa
ATTTTTCTTTAGTTTTGTGAATAAAAGAGTTGAGGACATGTTTTATGATTTTATCATTAAATTCCCTTGATTTTGTAGGTTTTTGGAATGAATTGAAAGAAAGGTTGAATTATCAAAGGTTTGCAGTGCAGAAAAGTCAAATAGAATATAGAAAAGTCAACCAGTCAATCAGAAAAGTCAATCAGTCAACCAGAATGCTGAAAAGTTGACCAGAGTTGACTAGAGTGCTGAAAAGTCAACCAGAATCCAGAAAAAGTTAACCATACGTGATTGGATATATTTTCTGCGATTTTTATGATCTGTTTGGGCTTGGACCTATTTTCTGTTATTTTTAAAGCCTATTTAAAGACCTAGACACCTTAGAGAATGTATCTTTTGATGACTTAGACACAGAAACACACTTTTCACCCCTTTGGAGGTAGATTTGGAGATGGTGACAACTTTCCTTTTTCTTCTCTTTAGGGTTTCTATGTCTTTCATTCCATTATTCACCTAGTTTCTCCATGACGATGGAGAACTAACCTTATTTGTTGCTGGGGAAAGATGTAACCTCTAAACTCTCATTTATCCAAATTCTTATTTATTTCATATGCTTGCATATGCTTATCTTTTTCAATTGTTTGGTTCCTTACCTTTGCTTAATGCTTTTATCGTTTAACTCATTCGGTAAATGTTGTTTGTCTTTATTGATATGGGAACATATAGTAATGCCATGAACTGGGGGGAATTCCTTGATTATGCTAATACCGCCTAGGGATAGGGTAGGACGATCAATTGTATTTTGCTTTCGTTTATCATGCATTATTAATTACTAGGGGAGGCTAGGGATAGTAAGCCGGTAATTAGTAATAGGCTCTTTTCGCCAAGGGATTGGGTTAAGGGTAGACTAAGAAAGTTTGCATGACAATATGATAAATAAGCGAATTAAATAAGAAAAGTAGATATCAGAGAGTGATTAGGTGAAATCTGAATCCTAGCAACAAACTCATCTCATATTATCAACATCATCCATCCACTTTTGTGTTTAACCTCAATTGATCAAATTGCATTCATGTTTACTTTTCTGTACCTAATATTCAAAAATCCCAAAATATTGTTTTTATAGTCTTGATTGGTTATGCAAAAGCACAACAATTTAGTGTCGTGAGTCTCTTGGGAAAATGATACTTGGACTTACCATTTATTATTACTTGATACGATCTGGTACACTTGCTAGGGGTTTAACAGAAACCTCCTCATATCCCTGATGATCACATATTTTTAAGGGCATTTCCGCATTCATTACACGAAGCAGCAACGAATTGGCTGTATTGTCTTCCTCCAGGATCCATCACTTCTTGGGAAGATCTTAAGCATATGTTCTTGGATGAATTCTTCCCTGCTCAGTATGGTTACAGTAACGATCCTGGATGGAATGAACCTAGCTTGGGATGGTATGATGCTCCACAACTATATAAGCCATTCCAGAATTCTTGTATGCCTTCTCCACCAGTCCAGGAGCTACAACAGTTGTAGTCTTATCAGCTTGCCCAAGCAACTCTTCATCCTTCCACTACTTCTGAGCCTACATTGAAGGAGTTATTGGAGCAGATGACTATTCAAAACATTCAGTTACAGTAAGAGACCAAAGCTTCCATTCAGAGTTTGACTGATCAGATGGGGCAGATGGTTACTCAGCTCACCGAGGAACAATCTCAAGTTTCAGGAGAATCACCAATTTAGGTTGTTCAGCTTCCAGATGATGTTGGTGCCATCCACATAGGAGATAGGGAGCATAGTCATGAGCTTATTATTGTGCCACCTACTTTCCCACCCTCCTATGTCTCTACTCTTGCACCTGAGGAGACTGATGAAGATTTGGAGGACCAGGCAGGTATAAGCAGTAATTTTGAGTCAGGTAGACCACTTTCATCTTCCACTACTTTACCAATCTTCGGGGAACTGGAGGTAAACATACCTCAGTTTGATTATGCATTTCATGATTATTCTGTTGAGGGGTATGTTGATGATTATGATGTTGATGAGCATGCTTTTCATTTCAATTCTTTGCATGATGAGAAAGAACTTTTGCCATCTTGTCTGAACACTTCTTCTCCATGCACTGAACATGAATCTAAGCCTGTAGTTGATATTGTTTCTACATTTGAAAGTGATTCATGTTCTGAGAGTATATATCAGGTTCAGCCTATTACATTGGGATTGGGTGTTATACCCCTGCATGTTATTTCTGTAGAACCATATTGCACTAACCATGTTGTAGGAGGTACATATGAATTTGACCAACACACACCCATGGTGGAAGACAAAGGTGCCAATATACACGAGAGTTTGAAGATTAATACGCACCAGCTGAACCCACTCATCAACAATCACTGCTTCTTAGATCCAGCTATGGAGGAAATCTCCCTGCTTGATCAAATCTGGAGGATGAAGCAGTTCTTCCTCAACACTTCTTTGCTGAATCCGATGGTGGAAAAGATCTCCCTAAAAGTACAAAATTGGCAACTGCCACCATGACCAGGGGATTTCTCTTCTTTCCCTTCTCCCCCATTTCCTTACTTGTTTTGCACTTGTCCATGATCTGTTGACTGTTCTAATTTTTGATCTTATGCTTGTGACACATTGAGGACACTGTGTAGTTTACGTGTGGTCTATTGGGGGATATTTTGATTTTTCTTTTTAGTTTATGTTTTCTGCGTTAAATTCTTTCTTTTCTAGGTTGTTTTGTTTTGTCTTGTGTACAATTTTACCTGTTTCTCTTGGTTTCTGGACTTTGTTTAGGTTGTAGACTTGTCTTTCATTTCATTGATACTCTAATTAGCTTGAAATCCTTTGCTTTTCTTTGCTTGGAAGATGATTATGATGTTTGAGAGTTGAATTGATTGTGGCATATATACCCTATGTGAGATTTGAGCCACTTTATGTTCTTTCTTGTGTGATATATCTCTTGATTGCTTGCACATATGCCTTGGCTTGACTCTTTTTGATAATTCTTGATTGATATGCATGTTTGGAAGTGATAAAGGCAATTTTGTTCTTGAGCCTCTCTAGCCAAATGAGCCTCCCTTGTTTTGATCCCTTGATAACCCCTTTTGAGCCTATACTTTCCCTATTTCTTTGTTTTGAAGCTCATACACTAGCCCTAAGTGAAAAACCAGTATTACCTTAACCTTAGGGAATTTTGGAGCTTTGGAATTGTTTTGGGAATAAGTGTGGTCTCTTGGGAGATTCAGATTAATTGGCTAGTTGGTTCCTCTTCTTGTGTTGTTTTTGTGAATATGATATGTATCTTGTCTCTTACAATTGTGTTCTAAACAGAGAGAAAAGAAAAGAGACAAGATGAAAAAAAAAGAGAGAAAAAAATACAAAAAAAAATGAGAAAAATAAAAAATATTGTGTGAATAATGGAGTCAAGAAAAGGATTTAATTAGAGGTTTTGGGTGTGATTTGACTGTCTTTACACTTGTTCCCCATTGCTCCTCTATTTCTTTTAGTTTGTAGCTTCTCATCCATATTATATCCTCCCTTGTCCTTGGCCCCATTACATCCATAAAAGACCTTTTGATTTGAACATGCATATGTTTTTTAGTGTTGATATTAGAGGCTTACCAAGACTGTTTGTTGCTTGCTTTCTTGAGTGCATTGAGTTGACATTGTTTACCTAGACACTTGAGAGAAACACTAATAGTGTGCATCTGTGAGGTTGTGTTGCTTTTGATTCACCTCTCGAGCTAATTAATCATTTTGCCATGCTTTGAATTGCTTGGATAATTTCTTTGAGTATCTGCTTTCTCTGATTCTGTGTTGGATATTGTTTACTGCTTTTTCTTTGTCCAGATTTCTTGAGGACTGTGTAATTTTGTTTGTTTTTGTCCTTGTTAGTTTTTTTTTTTTTCGGTGTGTTGAGTCTGTGTCACTTCCCTGATGTCCTTTGAACTGTTCCCTGATTTGCGTCTTGATTTTTCCCAGGAGTGCAACAGACTAAGTGTGGTCTATTTTGATGAGTCGATATTTTCTTGACTTCATCTAGATTATTGTGCTAGAATTAATCAGGGAATTGTGCTTAATTGTCCGATATTTTTCCGTTTTTACTAATTGTGCTTAATTTGACCGGAAATTCTAATTTTAATTAATTTGAATTTTTTGAGCAATTAATTGTATTATTTATTGCTGGAAAATTTTGGACATACATTTTGGAGCATTAGGATGAAGGTAAAATAATTCAAGACTCTCTACAAAAGTAATTTAGAATTAATCAAGCTTAGTTTAGTAGTTTAGAATTTGTAGATCAATTTTTGTAATGTGGGCAAATTTTGGTAGGATAAACTAAGCCCAATAGTAAAAAAATGATGACATGGCCCTAGGGTTTCTTTTGGGTGGACCCTACCCCTTTTTCTTACAGACTTACGGTGCTTGGTAGGAACTCCAAGTCGTCACCTTCTTTTACTTGGCTTTTGAACTTTTTTTTTTTACGGAGCTTTGATGGGAACCATGTTTGCTTTCTTTGATTATGGATGAATGAAGAAGTATTTTTCTCTTCTCCTTTTTTTGTGCAGTGCTGCAGCAGATTTCATATAACTCACAGTGCATTTCTTTGATTTTGATTTCGTTTCTTTGATTGGAAAAGCAAGAGAAGAGGAGTTGATTATTCTTTCTTTTGGCAAGCAACACGATGACACCTCTTAATAGATTTTGGGAAGAACAATCTATTTTCTTTCTGTGATCCATTCGGTACTGTTACAAAGATAGCTAACATTTCTCTAGATTTTGGAGTGAGAGGTGGATTAGGTGGAGACTTGGAGATGGGACGTTCTAGGATGTGTGGGTTTTGTTTATTTTGGGAAGCACATTATTTTACTTTAGAAAACGTATATAGCTTGTGATGATGGGACGGTTGACATCTACTTAGTGTGGCTAGTTTTCTTTTATTTAATTAATTGAAGAATGAAGAGTTGAATAGATAGGATTAGGTGAGAGTTGGGAGGTGCTGTTACGTTGATAGGTATATTTTTTTATATAGCATTTCTTTTGATTTCATGGGGGGAAGAAAGTCACGGCCGAGGTGCAGCGTTTTGTTCTTTTTTTTTTTAATTGAAGAAAGCATAGATGTCACGACATGGGAGATGTAGCTGCAGATTTTATTTTGTTTTAGATGCACACAAGCTAGCATTTGTTTCTTAGAAAAGAGAAGTGGTGTGCATGGCTTATGTCCAGCAAGAGAGGTCACGACCAAGATCTCCATTTTTAGGCCATTTGCAATTTTAATTTGTTTGGTAGGTGCATGTGTTATGTGAATTGGTAGAAGAAAAATTATGATGTTTATTTCTTTAGCTTTAAATTATTTTACATAGTATGTTGAGTTGTTTTTCACCTTTTAAATTAGTGTTGCATTTTAATAATTTTAACTGTAGTACATATTTGTGATGGGTGTCGCACCCCATGCAAATTTAATGTGCATTAAAGAATGCAATATAGACTAGGAAGTGACTCCTAGGTCGTCTCTCAAGGACCAAATGTGGTTCAAGAATTAGGTCAGACACGAAGTAGGGGGGCTTGTTGAAAAAGTTGTGAATGCGGATAAACAAAATCAAAACACGGATGCAAACAAAAATGTAAACACAGATGTAAACAGACACGCAAACAGAAATGTAAAAACGGAATCAAATACAGAATGAAAATGGTTGGTCATTAACTTAATTACAATGCTTCCTATCACAGATCAACAAAATAAAGTAGCGACTCAGACCTCCAATCCAACACAGCTAACCAAATAAGCGAAGGCTAAACATGTTTTCATAAAACGAACTAAGCGAACGCAATGTTAACATCAAATCCAATTTACACCATACAGTTTCATCAACCAAGCGAAGACTCAACACCAACTGGGCAACTAAGTGTATACCCAATTGCAAGTGCAAATACAGATTTCATATTAACCAAGTCAGAGTGGCAAACACAATTACAGTCCAAAAATCTCAAGGAAACTTTATAGTTGAGGAAGCTGCATGATGCAAATCGGATTGAATGTTAACATTGTGTTCGCTTAGTTCGCTTTTATGAAAACATGATTAGTCTTCGCTTAGTTGGTTAGCTGTGTTGGATTAGAGGTTAGAGTAGCCTCTTTGTTGTGTTAATCGGTGATTGGAAGCATAGTAATTAAGTTAATGACCAAACGTTTTTATTCTGTATTTGATTCCGTTTTTACATTTCTGTTTGCATTTCTGTTTTCATTTCTGTTTGCATTCGTGTTTTGTTTAAAGTTCATCCGCATTCACAAACTTTTTCACCAACCCCCCCCACTACGTGTTAGACCTAATTCTCGAACCACATTTGGTCCTTGAGAGACGACCTAGGAGTCACGTCCTAGTCTATACTGCATTCTTTATGCACATTAAATTTGCATGGGGTGCGACACCCATCAGGCTGCATGTTTTTTTATGACAATGACAGGGGCAAAAATGATTCATCATTGCATGAATGCAAATTTTGTGGATAGCCTCGTTATCAAACAATGCATGAAGGTTAAAGGCAAAAAGAAACCAATTTCATTGAAGTCCATGTTCTACTTGCCAATAAATCCAAGATTGCAAATAATGTTTGCTTCAATCTCATCCTTTTGATGGTGAAGGATGACATCGAAGCAAACATTATTCTTGTTCCACGTAACGATGACATGATGGTATCAAAACACAAGGATTGTTATGTCATCCTTCTGATGGTGAAAGCTTGGAAGCATTTCAATCGAAAGTATCCATCCTTCGCCAGTGATCCACGTAATGTCCTACTTGGTCTATGCTCGGATGGATTTAATCTGTACATTTAGGCATCGGCATCACCATATTCTTGTTGGTCTGTGATTGTTACTCCATACAATCTTCCATACGAGATATGTATAACAACACCTTACATATTTTTAACGTGTCTAATATCAGGTCCATCTTATCCCAAGGCATCTATTGATGATTTTTCGAGCCTTTGATTGATTATTTGAAGAAGTTATGGATTGGTATTTGAACTTATGATGTTTCAAAGAAGCAAAATTTCCTTTTGAGGGTAGCTTTGATATGGACTATTAATGACTTCCCTACATATGGCATGTTATCCGGTTGGAGCACACATGGTAGTTTGGCTTGTCCGCATTGCATGGAACACACTAAGTCATTCTTATTGAGTTATGATCAAAAAAGATGTTTGCTTGACTGCCACTGAAGGTTCTTGCACATTGATCACTCATTTAGAAGAAACAAAAAGGGATTTCACAAAGGCGAAGTTGAAATGGATATGGCACCACCTAAGTTGACCCCATCACAAGTTTGGAGAAGAGTTAAACATTTTCCAAAAGTGACTAAAGTGGAGTGACTAGGATAGAAGGATATGGGGAGCGACAGAGTTGAACTAAAAGAAGCATTTTTTTGTGATCTTTCGTACTAGAAAGATAACTTACTAAGACATAAAATTGATGTCATGCATATAAAAATAATCTTTTTGACGACATCTTCAATACCGTGATGAATGTTAGTGCTAACGAAAAAGATAATGAAAATGCAAGAAAAGATTTACCCCTATATTTTGGCTGAAGAGACATGGCATTGAAGTTGCAAGGTAACGAGAGGTTGTTGAAGCCAAAATCAAATTACACCTTATCAAAAGATAAGGCTAGAACAGTTTATCAATGAATCAAGGAGCTTAGAATTTCAAATGGCTATTTTTTAAACTTGGTCAGATGTGCTAATATTGAAAATGGTAGTATTCACGGTATAAAAAGTCATGATTGTTATGTAATTATGGAGACATTACTCGCTATTACGTTTAGCTCATTATCAATGCACGTGTTAAATCCTCTAATAGAAATTAATCACTTCTTCAAAAATTTGTTCTTCAAAAATTTGTTCATTGTTTTTTTTTAGCTCTTATAAGTATTTTTAAAGAACATAATTAACATTTATATAACTAAGTAAATATAAATATAAATAAACTTAATCTAGTTAAAAATATTTAATAAAAATATTTGTAAATATTTATATACAAATTAAATTTTGTATGAATTTGGAAAGGAACAAAAACTTTTTAATAAAAATTAGGACTAAATTGAGACAAAATACAAATATAGGGACCAAATTGAGATTAATGCCATGACACGTGACAATGACACGTGGTACTATTAGTGCTAAGTCACTATCATTGTCATGTGGCACAATATCAGTTTGACATGTGATAATTTTTATTTTATTTTTTAAAAAAAAATTAAGAAAATAAAAAATAAAAAAAAGAAAAATTATATTTAAAAAATTTAAAAAAATCATGAATTGACACGTGACACCCTTTTTGACCTTTAACGGTGTTAGTATGAAACTAACGGTTAGGACCTAATTGCTTCAATTTTTCAAAATTAAAAACCGATTGAGACAAAAAATAAGTGGAGGACATATTTGAGAAAAGTTACCACAAATGGGAACTGTGTGGATGATTAAACCTAAAAACAAAATTCAGTTTTACATAAAAGTTTAAAAATTAAAAACATATTTAACTCAATATTAAATTAAATATAGGTTAATCTACAATTATTCTAACTAAATGTATAATTTGCAATTAGATGTAAACCCGATTCATTTGAATATGTTATCTCAAAAGATTAATTATTGAAAAAAACATTACATTTTATGTATTGAAAATTATATTTATTATTAAAAGGAAAAATATTGTTAATTATTCTTTTACCTTTTACTTAAATGAAAGAAGTAATTATCTTCAGTGACCATATAAATTTGAATATGGAAAACTGAATTTTAAAATTTAGTAAAGATCAAATCAGGAAAAAAAGAAATAAAAGAAACAAAAACTAAAAAATAATGATGTAGTATATATATGTAGGTTGTTTAGCCTAATTTGTAAATATTTTTGAAAGGTGAGACAAAAGGCAGGGTGGAATGACCCCTATATTGAAGGAAAATATATAGACGGTTAGAGTTGGAAACCAGTTGTTTGAGTGTGACAGGGTGTGACTAGATCGAGACAGGAACATAAGAGCCAGATGAGCTTTGGAGCCACATGTGCAAATCCCTAACCACAACTTCAAACCTTCAATTGCGCTCTCTAAATAACATTAATCTTGACAAAAACTAAACAAAATATACCTGTTCCTTCTTTTGTTGTTCTTCTTTCGTCTCTCCAACTATTACAATAGGACTTCTCCTGAAAACAAAATAACAAGACAGAAGAACGACAAAATAAAAAAGACAAGAATATCCATATTAATCCTTATTATTTTCCGGAAATGGATTTCTCAAAACTCAATGACTCGCCCATGTTCCGGCAACAGGTTCTGTTCTGTTTGTTCTTTCACCCTTACAATATCTATCACAAGATTCTTGAAAAAAGAAATATACATATTAAATAACGATGTTGGTGTTATGTTGATACGTTCCTGTTACGAAATGTTGTTTATTTACATGATTTATTCATTCGTTGATTTTTAGAATGGTCATGGGTTTTTATATAAAAATTGGTATTTTGCAGTTGCAATATATATTTGTCCTTTAACATATATGGTTATGGTTAGTTTGGTGGTGCATGTTCTTGAAATGAATGGGTGTTGATATATGCAGCTTCAGTGCATGGAAGAGAGTGCAGAATCGTTACGCTCGAGATGTTTCAAGTTCTACAAAGGAGCTCGAAAGTACACGTGGGTTTTCCATACCATTGTTTTTGTTAATTTTTTGTGTATGTGTTGCTAAATGAATACTTAGTAAGCGTAGGATATTTCTCTCCTAAGAAAGCCCATACTTGATGATACTTCAATATAAATACAAGAAATGCCAAAACCTCTTTTATACCCGAACTTGTTCATCTTTATGACATGTTGGAACTTTAAATCTGGAAGGATTTTTGTCAACCCTCAAGTCTGAAACAGCAAAATAGTTCTCAATATATAATAACTCCAGAAACTTTTGTATATGTCTTGTGCACTTGTATAAATTAGTTTAATGATCAGTATTTCGTAAGTATATGAATTTTTGTGTCAAGTAATTACTTTATAATTATGATAAACAGGGAAGGGATTGGAGATGCATATGATGGAGATATTGCCTTTGCCAGTGCCCTTGAAAATTTTGGAGGAGGGCATAATGATCCTCTATTTGTAACTTTGGGAGGTAAGTCTTGTTGATATATCTCTTTCCTCCTGTAACGTTTTCTTTAAAATAAAATAAGCTTTTAATTAAACCTATATATAGATATGCTTGCTGCTTGTATTTTTTGAGGTTATTTCTTGAGTTATGAACTGGCCCTGAACTAGCATGAAAATTTAGGTTGAGAATAATAAGTCATTTATTGTTACTGGATGTATATACACAGCATGATATTTTTATATTATGCTCTCTTTGAATATTCAATGACAAAATATTTTATTTCATATCAGGACCAGTTATGACCAAATTTGCTATTGCATTTAGAGAAATGGGTACACATAAGGAAGTTCTTCGGTCACAGGTAATGATTTGTCCATTTTTGCCGTGGTCAAACTTTGGTTTTCCTCGCACGCATTATTATAACTACTAAAGTGTAATGTAAATTTTAGAAGAATATATAAAATCTTAAAGATAGAAAATATAATACAAATTTTAGAATACAGTGAAAAGCTTAGGTTACGAAAAAAAATCAAGAATATTTTGTATAAGTTGTGGCTAACATTTTTAAGAATAACCTATGGGTCTATAAATACCATGTATTCCATCATTTGATGTAAGACAACATCTACCACAACTAAGACAACTACAAAATACACTTCTTTCAGTTACTACTTTCATATTCTACTATCTCCATATTTTTTCTATCCCATCAACTATTCCTTTCACAACCTCAAAATACTAATAGTGGTATTAAAGCTACGTTCGGTCATCTACTGGCCATAGACAAAAATTTTCAACTACCTCAAACAAAATTATAACTTCATTCTATACTATTTCCAAAATATTTTCTCAACCTATGGCTACTTCCAATCAAACATCATCAATTCTAGTACCTATTTACACATGAGAAAATTATGATTTTTGAGGTGCCAAAATGAAGACATTCTTTCACTCTCAAGATTTATGGGACATTATAGAAGAGAGATTTACTATTCCAGAAGACACCTCCACTCTTACTACAACTCAAAAGAAGGAGTTGAAGGAAAATAAGTAGAATGATTCAAGGGCTTTACTTGCTCTACAATAAGCAATTAATGACACAATTTTTCTAAGAATAATAGGTGCCACAAGTGAAAAGCAAGCTCAGAACATAATACAATAAGAGTTTCAAGGAAGAGATGAGATACACAATATTAAACTTCATTCTCTAAGACAAGAGTTGGAATTAATAAGAATGAAAGAATCTGAGGCTATTAAAGACTACTATTCTAGAATAAAATAAATAGTTAGTCATATGAGAGCCTATGGGGAAAAAATTCTTGACATAAAAATAGTTGAGAACATTTTAATTTCTATTCCCCAAAAATATGATGCAATCACAACTGATATTGAACAAATAAAAGATTTGGCTACATTCTCAGTAACATAACTTATGGACTCTCTTGAAACTTATGAACAAAGATTGAAAAGGCATGAAAAAGATTGAGTAAAAAATGTCTTTCAATCAAAACTAAAATTAGGTCTCAGAATAAGGAATAAAGAAAATAAAAGTAGAGGAGAAATTTCTAGAAATAAAGAAAATTCTAGAAGTTTCTATATGACTCGTCAAGGAAAATATCCTCCATGTTAAAAGATTGTTGGCATCATGGAAAACCTCAATGTTAGTTGTTAAACCCCTGACAAGTGTACCAGTTCGTATCAAGTAATAATAAACGGTAAGACAAGTATTGTTCTCCCAAAGGACTCACAGCACTAAACTGTTGTGCTTTTGCTTAACCAATCAAGACTACAAAAACAATATTTTGGAGTTTTTGAATGTAAAATTCAGAAAAATAAACATGAAAGCAATTTGATCAATTGAGGTTAAACACAAAAGTAGATGAATGATGTTGATAATATGAGATGGATTTGTTGTTAAGGTTCAGATTTCACCCAATCACTCTCATATATCTACTTTTCTTATTAAATTCGCTTTATTATCTAATTGTCATGCAAACTTTCTTAGTCTACCCTAAACCCGATCCCTCGGCTAGAAGAGCCTACTACTAGTTACTGGCTTACTATCCCTAGTCTCCCCTAGTAACTAGCAATGCAAGTACCACAGAAGCAAAATACAATTGATCGTCCAACCCCCCTATCCCTAGGTGGTATTGCTTAATCAAGGAATTCCCTATCAGTTCATGACTTCCCCGTACATCCCCGTATCGACAAAGGCAAACATCTATTTATCGAATGAGTTAAACGATAATAGCATAGAGCATAAATAAGAAACCCAACAATTGATAATAAAAGCATATGCAAGCATATGAATAAAACAAGAATTTCAATAAAAGAGAGTTTAGAGGTTACATTTTTCCCCAGCAACAAATAAGGTTAGTTCTCCATCGTCATGGAGAAACTAGGTGAATAATGGAATGAAAGAGATAGAAACCCTTAAAAGGAGAAAAGGAGAGCTGTCACCATCTCCAAATCTACTCCCAAAGGGGTGAAAAGTGTGTTTTTGTGTCTAATCCATCAAAAGATACAAACCCTAAGACGATCTGGCCTTTAAATAGGGCATAAAAATAACAGAAAACAAGTCCAAGCCCAAACAGATCATAAAAATAACAGAAAACAGGTCCAAGCCCGCGTTCCCAGCGCTCAGCGGTTTGGTCAACTTTTCTGGTTGACTGGTTGACTTTTCTGTATTCTATTTGACTTTTCTACACTGCAACCCTTTGATACTTCAAGCTTTCTTTCAATTCATTCCAAAAACCTACAAAACCAAGGGAATTTAATGATAAAATCATAAAACATGTCCTCAACTCTTTTATTCACAAAACTAAAGAAAAATGATGATTCCAAACAAGTTTCTAAGTCAACAAGGGTGCATTTGATATCAAAATTAAGTATGAAAATAACGGTTTTTCAACCGTTATCATTAGTACTGCAAGAAATTTGGTCACGTAGAGAAGAAATTTGGTCACGTAGAGAAGAAATTTGGTCACGTAGAGAAGTATTCTCGTAATAAAAATAAGCATAAAACAAACTTTACGGAAGAACATAATCAGGAGAAACTCTTATTCTATTCCAATCAGGAATCTCCTAGTGGAGAAGGAAGATGGTACTTGGATAGCGGATGCAACAATCACATGGAAAAAGATCAAAGCATCTTTAAAGACATTGATAAATCTGTTAGTGTCAAAGTTTGGCTAGGAAATGGTACCACAATGGAATCTCAAGGCAAAGGAACTGTCATGGTGGAGACAAAGAAAGGTACGAAATTCGTCAAGGATGTTTTACTAGTTCCAAATCTTAAAAATAATCTTTTAAGTATTGGCCAAATGATGGAGAATGGATATTCTCTTCACTTTGAAACAGATACATGCAAAATTTATGACAGTTGAAGGATGTAAATTGGTGAAGTAAAAATGGAGAAGAGAAATAGAAGCTTTCCTATAATCTTTGAACTTGGAACTAATATTGCCATGAACGTAGAAATTGATGACTCATGGCTTTGGCATAGGAAATTTGGTCACTTCAACTCACATGCCTTAAAGCTTCTACATCAAAAAAACATGATGAGAGATCTTCCATACTTAATGATTCATGGAACGGATGTCTCCTTGGCAAACAACACCAATTACCATTCTCGATAGACAAAACATGGAGAGCAAAAGACTTATTAGAGTTTATTTGTACCGATGTTTGTGGATCGATGAGGACGCCTTCAAATCACAACAACATGCATTTCATCCTCTTCATAGATGACTTCTCCTAGAACGACGTAGGTCTATTTCATAAAGGCAAAGTCATAAGTCTTCGGAGTATTCAAGAAATTCAAGGCCTTTTTTGAGAAGCAAAGTGGAAAACAGATAAAAGTACTTAAAAGTGATCGTGGCAAGGAGTACACACCTCGCGAGTTTGAAAATTTCTACAAAGATGAAGGCATAGAGCGACAACTTACAGTCACATAGTCATGGAGATGGCAAGATCAAGGATAAAATAGAAAAATAAGCCTAACACTTTTTAGGCTGAAGCAGTCTACACTACAATTTACATTCTAAACAGATGTCTAACTAAGGCAGTTCAAGACAAGACTCATATTGAAGCTAGGAGTGGAAGAAAGCCATTAGTTAAACACCTACAAGTATTTGGATCTATCTATTACATACATGTTCTTTATCAAAGGAAGCATAAACTTGAAGACAAGACTATACGAGAAATATTCTTAGGATATAGCACATAGTCAAAAGGCTATCAAGTTTACAACCTACAAATAAAAAAACTGATCATAAGTAGAGATGTTGAAGTTGATGAAAATGCTTCTTAGAATTCGGAAGAAGAAAAAGTTGTTAAAAGAAATATTTTAGTTCCAATGTAACAATCTCAATCAAGAAGAGGTGGAGAGTTCACGTACGCTTTCTCCACCTCCACAACAACAAGATTCTTCACCTGAATCCACTCCATGATGAGTAAGATCTTTGGTAGACATATATGGAACTTGCAATATGTCCATGATTGAGCCTAACTGTTATGAAGAAGCATCAAGCAGGAAGTATAGTTCAAGGCTATGGAAGAAGAAATTAAAATGATTGAGAAGAACAACACTTGGGAGCTCGTAAACTGCCCTCATGGAAAATACATCATTAGAGTGAAATGGGTATATAAAATAAAGCTCAATCTTGATGGATACACTTTCTCACTAGGATCAAGTATTTTATCTTGGGAATCAAAGAAGCAAGCAGCTGTGTGGCACAATCAACAGCATAAGCAAACTATGTAGTAACTGTTGAAACCATGAGCAAAGCAATATGGCTATGAAGAATACTTGAAAAAAAATAGGTGAACCACAAGATGGACCGACTATTGTCTATTGCTACAAGAAATTGACAATAACAATACCAAAAAATCTAGTCCATCATCAAAGAAAAAAAATGATAGCCATTAAATATCACTTCATTCGAGATGAAGAGACAACTAAATAAATTCGACTCGAAACTGTCCAACAAAAGACCAAATTGCAGATATTTTTACAAAGGCGTTATCAAGACCAAGATTTGAGCTACTACATGCTATGCTTGAAGTTACCGAATTTGTATTAAGGAGGAGTATTAAAGTGTAATGCAAATTTTAGAAGAATATAGAAAATATTAAAGATAGAAAATGCAATACAAATTCTAAAATATTGTAGAAAACCTAAGATATGACGAAAAAAAATCAAGAACATTCTACATAGTAAAAATCTAGAACATTCCACATAAAGTAGTGGCTAGCATTTTTTAGAATAATCTATGTGTCTATAAATACCTATGTACTCCACCATTTGATGTAAGACAACATCTACCACAACTAAGACAACTACAAATAACTTTTTCCAAATACTACTTTCATATTTTACTATCTCCACATTTTCTCTACCCCTATCAACTATTCATTTTACAACCTCAAAATACTAACAATAACCGTTTCTGAGCTTCTGTTCTTTGTTTACTGAGTTAACAGTTTCTTCTGGTTCATATTTTCTATCTATGCATTTCTTTAAATTGGATTAGATTAGATAATATAGTTGAAAAATTCCCTTTCCTTAAGATTTTATATACAGAAAGAGTTGTTATAACTGTGATTGCTAAACTGACTCTACTTCTAATGTGGCTTCTTAGGCGGAGCACATGCTAAATGACCGATTACTGAACATGCTAAACGTGGATATCCTAGATGTCAAGGTACTTTTTGAGTACAAGAAATTTTTAGATGTTTTAAATATAATTATTACTATGGAGAAAGTTAATGGTTTATTGGTTCACTTGGAAAAATTGGTAACTTGAAAGTAATGAAATCGTAACTGTGATGGAATAACTTCATTACAGGACTATATATAACTAAAAACTTAAGACAACGAACAATGAATTAAAAACTACATATTATGATAGAACTCAGTTTTAAAATTTGACAACCTTCAAAAAGGATAATGCTTGAGAGCTGATTTTCTTATGTTCACCAAAACAATTTGTTTCCTTCAAATGACTTTTTTCATCGTCGATGTTTTATCTGTTGCTTGCAGGAAGCTCGAAGGCGATTTGAGAAAGCTTCCATTGTCCATGATCAGGTGCTTCTAAATATCTTTAAAAAATTGCACAATATAATGGTTTTTGCTTCCATGTTTGCCCTACCCTTCTAGTGAATGTATAAGTCATGTCATGATCAACATAAGTTTTTCCATGGGAAGAAGAAATTCATGTTATTTTTAAAACAAATTAGATAACACAATCTGTTAAAAGTTCATTGACCTCTGATTCTTGATCATAACACAAATACAACGTTGATTTTATGCAACAGGCACGTGAGAAGTTTATGTCACTGAGAAAAAGCACTAAGATTGATGTTGCTACTGTCGTAGAAGAGGTGGGTCATGTAGCTTTTTTTTTTGGCATTTTCATTCATGAATATTGTCTTAGCTTATCATGGGTTACCATTATTTTTTCAATCTAATTTGGTAGAGAGACATTCCAGGAATTGCACAATGCAAGAACCTCCTTTGAGGAATCTCGTTTCAATCTGGTAATCTTAGTTGAGCAAGATATGCTGCTTTCAAATATTATGGAATGAATAAAGAAAGTTCTTACCACATTTCATCTTGTTTTCTAGGTTAGTGCTCTTCATAATGTTGAGGCCAAGAAGAGGTTTGAGTTTTTGGAGGCTGTCACTGGTGTTATGGATGCTCATCTTCGATATTATCGACAGGTATTACGGAGTTATATATCGAATTTTCAATATGAAATATTGCACTTGTAAAGTTTCTAAAATTTCTTTCCCTTTTGCAGGGATATCAGTTATTACATGAGATGGAGCCTTTCATTGTCGAGGTTTTTCTATTTACTCTAAACTTATCTTGTAACTTTAGAAAACACACTTAAGTGATTTTTATCGAGCATAACATTTACCTAGAGTGGCTTCAACTTTAAATCGAATCTTAAACTTAAAAAGAATCACTTTTCCTTGTAATTTTATTAACATGTAAGTAATTTTCTTTGATTATATGAAGGCTAGTAAGATACATACAAAATGCTAAGTATAGTAGTGTAAGTGACACGTTGAGAAGAACTGTGGATTTAAAAATATTATTAGCATTCCTAATTTATTATGAATGGAATATTTATCTGATATTTGCAGGTTTTGGCTTATACACAAAAGGCAAGAGAAAGTTACAATGAAGAGCAGATTCGTCTTTGTGAAAGAATGCTGGAGTACAAAAAACATGTTCATCAAGAAAGCATGATGTCCTTGACTGGCCCTTACGTTTCTCCCACTAGAGATGGGAATCCAGTGCAGCCTTTTTCAAGGATATCTAATAAAGTGGCAGATGCTATAACAGAGTCTGCCGAAAATGGAAAGGTATCTATCTAAGCTCATGACAATATCTCACTCAAAGAAAAAACTACAAAACAAATTCCAAATGACATGAATGGATTTTGAATTCCATCTGCACTACTTTTAGGTTCAAATCATTCGGCAAGGGTATCTCTCTAAACGATCCTCAAGTTTGAGGGCTGACTGGAAGAGAAGGTTCTTTGTTCTTGATAGTCGTGGAATGCTTTACTACTTTCGTAAACCATGGAATGGATTACATGTAAGTATCCAACTAAAACCAAGGCATATACCCTCAAACTAACTAGCCAGATGATAATGCTGATTTTAATTTCATGATCTTAATCAGTGTAGCAATCAATCATCCCTACACAGAAATTGTGCCACCGATAATAGTGCTGGAATTTTGAGTCGCCTTCTTTCTTCACATTACCATGGAGTCATGCCTGATGACAAATGTGTAGCACGTCATACAGTCAACCTGCTCACTTCAACAATCAAGTCTGATGCTGAACAATCTGATTTAAGGTTCTGCTTCAGGATTATTTCACCCTCAAAGAGTTACACATTGCAGGTATGCATTTCCCGACATTTACTCATCTCTACTTTTGCATTTCATCTTCTCACCACACCCAACATCATGCAGGCAGAAAATGCTGTGGATCAGATGGATTGGATGGAAAAGATAACTGGTGTAATTGCCTCCTTATTGAGTGTACAGACACTGGTACATCATATTTCTTTTCCTTTTGCCATTTCTTTACACATTCATTCAATCACAGATATTAGTGAATGTCTTGCATGAGTATTCCTAAACCTTTTTTAACAAATCTTGTAATTGCATCCACTGATGCCAGTATTAATCGTGAATGTGTGACAGTCTGATGTGTCAGAAAATGGTAACGGTCACTCTGCCAACCAGCTTCTTTTGTTAAAAGGTTGTCCAGATGATGATCTAGCATTGAATGGGGATTCTATGTCATCCGAAGACTTGCAGAAGAATAAGCAAAGTACAAAAAGTGAAAAGCCAATTGATATTCTTAGGAAAGTTAGTGGCAATGACAAATGTGCTGACTGCGGCAAACCTGATCCAGATTGGGCATCCTTAAACCTTGGCATCCTCATATGCATTGAATGTTCCGGTGTCCACCGGAATCTTGGTGTACATTTATCAAAAGTAAGTAATTGTAGATCATGCTACAGTGTAATGAACTCTGAGTTAAAAACTGAAGGAACTATTTACTGAAATTTCTGTACAGTATGTAAAGGGTTTTTGTTTTTGTTAGTATTTTAAGGTTGTGAAAGGAGTAGTTGATGAGTTAGAGAAAATGTAGAGATAGTGGAATGTAGAAATAGTAGTTGGAAGAAGTGTTGTAGTTGTCTTTAGTTGTTGTAGATGTTGGCTTCTTTCATCAAATGGTAGATGTTGTCTACATGCATCAAATGGTAGAGTTCATGGGTATTTATAAACTCAGAATATTCTAGAACATACTAGTCACTGTGGAATGTTCTAGATTTTCACATATGTAGACTATTCTTGGTTTTATCTTTCTATCTTAGGCTTTTCTACAATATTCTAGAACTTGTATTACATCTCAATTCTTCTATATAAGGAGCTTTTAAATTTTTCTAGAATTTGCATTACACTTTAATAGTTTTCAATCGAAATAAGGTGAGTCAACCTTTTTTTTTGATAGGTAAGATCACTGACCCTTGATGTAAAAGTATGGGATTCAGCTGTCTTGAGCATGCTTCAGTCACTCGGGAATCTCTTTGCAAACTCAGTTTGGGAGGAACTGTTGCAACCATCGGGTTCTTCACAAACAGATGAGAATACTGATGGGTGAGTTTTTCTAAGATTGATGGGATTAAATGTTTAAACTTTCACTAACCTACATCTACCTTACAATATGTAGATCATCCAAGCCGCAGAAAAAGTTATTTCATGCAAGAAAACCATCACATGATGATCCTATTTCACTAAAGGAGAGATTCATTCATGCAAAGGTAATATAAGCTAGAAAGATTAATGAACCTTTTATGCACCTAAGAGAATGAATATCCATGGCGTTTCATGTTTATAAATAAGATAACTGACTAAAAACTTGTGTTGAAGTAGTTGAATGTCTGGGAGAGAGAAATTGATGCACGGTTTGTGTTGTTGCAGTATGATGCAAAAGTGTTTGTTTGCCGGGTAAAGAACAACGATCTCCTTTCACAACAGGTGGCAGAAATCATCAATGCCAATGACAAGAGAGCAGTGTACCGACACATTGTGAAATCAGATGTGAATGTCAATGCTATTTGTCGTGAACCAGGTAGATCTTCTTATCTCCATCCAACTGAAAAAGCAGAATATTTGAGTAAATAATGCATTGTTGTTCTGGCTTTTCTTGCAACATGCCTTCTTCAACTAATGATCCAAACTCATCATGCGAAAACTCAACTCATGAATCAGTGGAGGACGTACAAGATGGTTCTAGTGTCCTTCACCTGGCATGCCGAAATTGTGATGTTGCAATGGTAGAGCTACTCCTACAGTATGGGGCAGACGTAAATGCTAGTGATTCTCAAGGAAAGACACCACTACATTACTGCACTATGATGGGGAAGCATGCAACTGCAAAAGTGCTTATTACAAGGTAATTGTTTTGAAACACGTCTCAAGGGAATTGAATAGACATATTTAAAATTGGTGTTCGAAAATTTAGTGAAAGAAGTTAGCAATTATTTCAGGGGGGCGAATCCACTTGCCGTAGACAAAGAAGGCAACACTCCTTTTAAGCTTGCACCTGAACCTGACACTGTTGACAAAGATATTGTTCCTCTTAACCAGGAAACGATACCTCCTCAAAACTCACCAGAAAAATGATTCACGCACACCTTGTTTGTTAATCTGAGACTGAAGAGATAAAAAGATAGAAGAGAGAGATAGATGATTTGATGTAACATGAAAACTTCAAACAAATGAAAAGTATTAATTAGGTGTGTCTTGCATAGTTATTCATATATAATATATAACATTGACACATCTTCAAAAGTTTTGTTCATAGCAATGTATTTATTCAAGTTTGAACATTGATTAACTATGCGGACAATATATACACAACGTCCAACCGTGGAAGTTATATATAGTTAACTCATGGAACACGAACATTGGGCCAAGTAGAAAGACTAAAGGATGTTATTAATTCTCGATCGAAAATGTTGAAAGAGAGAAACATAGAGAAAGATGTTCTATTATTGGATGGTGATACAAGAGAGAGGAAAATAAATAGAGTTCATGCATGTATGCATGATAACAGAAACGGTTAAACAGAGAATGTCACTCTTAATAGAAAATATAACTTTCTTTCGGTTGGTTTTTAGAACCAAAAGTGTACTTGAAGCTAAAATGCTTTTGTATTATTGATTATGAAATATGAGAAATGTTGCAATATTTAATACTTAAAAAATAACTACCACTAACATTTTTATTCTAATTTTAATCTACTACTTCAACCCAAAATTAAAAAATTAACTAAATCCTAAAAAAAGAAGAGATTTTGACTCAATTAAAATTAAAAATAAAATATTCCAAAAACTTTTTCTTAACACTCCTTCTTGCTGCTTTAGGAACTGCAAAAGTCCATAAAAGGTCAATCTGACTTCAGTAAAAAGTCTCTGAATCCTGAACTGTGAATTCTAACATAACTCTTTTTGACAACTTCACTGTTGATTTTGTTAGCACCTTCAAGCTCCTTTTCTTCTTCATCTTCATAGTCAAAAAGGTCCTCCTTGTACACCTCGTTCCAATAACGTACTAAATTATTTTCTGGTTTATCCATGGTCACCCATGATACGATCATGGCTCTTCCCACATGTTTGCCTATTATTATATGAACCCGCTGAGGAGCATTGTAGATGGATAGGCTAGCAAATACATCACTTTGAAGGGGCATGTCCTCAGCCCTATCGACCTTCCTAATGAAAGAAATTGTTTTGCCTCCCTGGCAAACCACAGCCACATTGAGAAGGATCAAAACCATGTTGCAACCATTGCTGCAAAATAAGAGAAACTCTTTGCACCCAACATATGATGAGGATGTCTTAGCTTCTTGTGCCAGATTTCTGTCACATTTTCCTTGAGTGAGAAAATAGTTTGCTCCTCCTCCAATGGTTTTAGAGCAAAGCTTTTCCCTTTCATTTTCACCTTGAACATATCTTGACCAACTGCATCTTTAATCAAGCAATTTTTGTCTTCAAAAATAACTCTAAATCCTCTTTCAATCAGTTGACCAACACTTAAAAAATTTTGGTCAATTTCAGGAACGAAAAGAACGTCTAGAATAAATTTTGTGCCTACACAACTTGTAACTGCAACTGTCCCCTTTCCTTTGACTGAGATATAATCACCATTGCCTATTCTGACTTTGGTGACATCAGTTGGCCTCATATCTCTAAAGAGTGCCTCATCAAAGGTCATGTGGTTAGTACAACCACTATCAATTAGCCATGATTCTCTTGAAGCATTGGTTGAAAAACAGGTTGCAACAAAAAGTTGATCTTCCTCCTCTTCATTTGCAATTTGAGCATCTTCTTCCTGCTGCTAATTTTGGTTATCGCATATGACAGCTTCATGCCCAAGTTGATAGCACTTGGTGCATTTAGCGTCAGGCCTTCTCCAACACCTTAATGGAGGATGACCCATCTTGTTGCAATGATTGCAAGGAGGATACTTTCCCTTGGAGCTTCCTGCCTTGCTTTCATTTTTGACAACACCTTCTCTATTTGGTTGTTGGTTCCTTTTTTTATTTTTCCAACTGTCTTCATGTTTAGGAGGCAAGGTTTCCTCAACAAAGCCTTCTTCTCTCATAGCCCTTCATTATTCTTGTGCTTGCAAGGAATTCAGCAACTCTACCAAGGTGATCTTGGAAAAATCCTTAGTGTTTCCTAAGGTGGTTATGGTAGCTTCAAACCTTTTAGGTACGGTAACCATAATTTTTTCAACAATACGAGAGTCCTTAAATTCAGAACCAAGCAATCTTACTCTGTTTGCTATGTTCAGAAGCCTCTCAGAGTACTCCTTGATAGTTTCAAATTCCTTCATCTTCTGCAATTCAAGGTCTCTAATGAGATTCAACACCTTCGTGCCTTTAATTCTATCATCTCCATCACATTCTTCTTTGAGATAATCCCATATGGCTTTGGCTGAGTTTAGAGACATGATTCGAGTGAAAATGGTTGGTGAAATTGCAGCAAAGACGCACGTATTTGCCTTAGCTTTTTTGGTTTTCCCGTCCTTGTGATTCTTGATTTAATCCATCATTGGATTACCAGGTAGCACAGGAATTTCATAATCCTCTTCAACTGCCTCCCATACATCCAGAGCTTCTAGATAGGCTTCCATTTGTACTGTCCAAATTTGATAATTTTCACCATCAAAGACTGATGGTGCTATTGTTGAAAATTTTGAATCTCCTTCCATGCTTTCAGATTTTTCTCTCACAAGTCCTTAAAAAAAAGCTCTTGATACCAATTGTAATGAAAAACATTACAATATTTAAAACTTAAAAAATAAATACCCACTAACCGTTTTATCCCAATTTTAATCCACTACTTCAATCCATAATTAAAAAATTAACTAAATTCTAAAAATAAGAAACAGACTTTGACTCAATTAAAATTAAAAATAAAATATTCCTAAAACATTTTCTTAACACGGACTCAAAATGCTATATATACAAAATACTTCGAAGATGAAAACAAAATAAAGTTTACTAATAATAAAACATTAAAGAAAATTATTATATATGTTAAACCCCTAACAAGTGTACCAGATCGTTATCAAGTAATATAATCGGTAAGACCGAGTATCGTTCTCCCAAAGCACTCTTACGCCTTATCTTTCATGTAGATTCATTGGATAAGACTTGAGAAAGAAATAATTTTAAGTTTTTAATGCAAAGAACGAAAATAAACATGCAAATGCAAGTGAATCAATTGGCAAAGAAAAGATATGAATGAATGGAGTTATTGGGGTTTACAATTTCACCTTATCCACTCTCTTATATCTACTTTTCTTATTTAATTCGCTTTACTATCTAATTGTCATGCAAACTTTCTTTGCCTATCCTAAACACGATATCTCGACGAAAAGAGCTTATCACTAACTACTAGATTACTATCTCTAGTCTCCCTAAGTAATTAGCAATGCATATATCACAGAAGCAAAATACAATTGAACGTCGTACCCCTATCTCTAGGTAGTATTGCTTAATCAAGGAATTCCCTATCAGTTCATGACTTCCCCGTACGTTTCCGTATCGAGAAAGGAAAATATCTTCTTACCGAATGAGTTAAACGATAAAAGCATTGATCATAGATAAGAAACCCAACAATTGATAATATAAGCATATGAATAAAATAAGAATTTCAATATAAGAGAGTTTCAAAAGATTACATTGTTCCCCAACAACAAATGGTTTAGTTCACCATAGACATGGTGAAACTAGATGGAATTAAATGAAAGAATGGAAGAGTAAACCCTAGATTTGATAAATTGGAGCCTAAGCATCCAAGAAACCGTCTCCAAGGAGTGTAGAAGTGCTCTGGACGTCCCTGTCTCCCAAAAGATTCCTCTGAAGATCGCACTAGGGCTATTTATAACGCATAAAAGTAACAGAATTTAAGCCCAAGATCAACATTCCACCGCTCAGTGCCTAATTTGACCGCTCAGCGGTTTCCCTCTAATCGCCTGACCGCTCAGCGGTCCATCTCACCGCTTAGCGATTTGCCTTGAAATCGCCTGTACGCTCAGCGGCACCGCTTGAGCGAGAAGCAGTAACTGCTCCCTCGAATCTGGCGGTTAGCGCTGGAAAATAGCGTCGAGCAGTGACTTTGACTCTTCTTTTCTTCCTTTTTCTCCTTCTTTCTGGAGTCTAAGTCCTCCCTTCTTCACTTCCATCTTCAATTCTCATCAAAACCTTGCAAAACAAGCATAATATCTCTAAAAACAACTTTTGACTCTCATGTGACTCAACTAAGTGTTTTACTTGATTCTAAGCTCATTCTAAGCCATAAAGGGTATGTTTTGATATCAAATTTAAGTATAAAATAACGGTTGTTAAATCGTTATCACAACCCCAAACTTAAAACTTTGCTTGTCCTCAAGAAAACAAGACAAAACTTGGCTTTCCACTTTTTCATCAAAATAGTTCAACATTTTCAAAATTCATTTTTCTCACAACAAGAATTACTCAATTCAGATTTTCAATGGAATCTTATTAAGATGCATACATGCTTCTATTCAATTCAGTTCACATAATCACATACTTTTCCACAGATGCTCTTCTTATGAATGATCAATCCACTAAGCAAGATGTAACCATACAATTTATTAATCCTCTCCAAGCAAGTGTTTCACTCAATCACTCAAGTGTTTAAGAGGTCTCGCCATCTCTCTGCTATTCACATATCACATGAAACAAAATTGCCCTTCATCTACTAAAATCAACATTCTCACATACAAATGTCATCACAAGGACTTTTCCAAGGCTTATAATGAGGCTGGGTTAACAAGAAAACTTGGTTTTTCTGGAACACAAAATCCTTGAGTTAAGAGAGTTATTTTAACATTCAAAGTTCAAGCACAAACTCTCTTTTTAACCAATCTCACTCATTCCCAACTTCTTTCCTTTTTCTCTTTATTTTTACATTGAGCTCATCTTTCATGCTTTTTCTTTTCTTCTCTTTTCTTTTCTCATGCTTTTCTTTCATTCAACACTTGAGCTCAATGCCTTTCTTTTTCCTTTCAATTTCTCCAACAACCCCAAACTTGAACCTTGGCAATATCATACAATTATTCTCAACCCAACTCAAGGTAAAAATTTTCAAAGCAAGGGTTTTCTATTACAACCTTGGTCGCGGTTCCTACTACAATCGTGGTCTATCCCCCAGCTTTTTACCACGGTTGGAACCACGGCCTAAAGTTCCAGACTTTTTACCGCGGCTAAATATGCCGCGGTTCATAAACTGTGAAGTTTAGTGAAAAACAACCGCGATCGTTTCCCTTCACTGCACTAGTGGTACTAAGTTCTTCCGCATATCACTAAATTATAT
This sequence comes from Vigna reflexopilosa, assembly GCA_027742785.1. Classification (NCBI taxonomy): domain Eukaryota; kingdom Viridiplantae; phylum Streptophyta; class Magnoliopsida; order Fabales; family Fabaceae; genus Vigna; species Vigna reflexopilosa. Next base: position 22,059,635 of record CM050918.1, read on the forward strand.
CTAAATTGAACCAAGTTCAATACTCATATTTTCATCACAAACAAGATTTTGAAACTTTGCTCTAAAAACTAATCTTACAAGTTTTTGAAACCTTGAAAGACATCTCATTGATTTGTACAAATTAAATACTTTTACTTTTATTACGGATAATGGTTCCTTGTTTGTATAAGTATAATGTTGCGATGAAGTGGTCAAATTATTAAGGATAAATAAATAAAAACTGTGAAAAAAAATTATGTATGTTAGAGTGTATTCTGGTGTACAGTAAGATACATTTCTTTTCTTTCATCACATAGCATCCAAAAAATGTGACAGCTACTCACAAAGGGTTGAATGCAATTCACGCACATGTTATTAACAAATAAATATATATAAAAAAATACAAGAGTGAAGACAACAGCGTTTGAAGAAAAATAAAGTAAAAATACTAGTAAATTGAAGAAGTAATTTAGTTAAGATATCACAATTAAACTATTTAAATGCATATAAAGATAAATATATATATATTTAACAAAATATATTACTGCATAACATAAGTGATTTACCAAGCCGCAATTGGTTTAACTAAAACCAAACTAAACTTTTTATTAGTATAGAAATTTTGAGAAAGACATCAGTAAAATACAATAATTAATGTAATTAATAATAATAATAATAATTGTTTCGGGTGTATGTGTCGAGTTTGTGATCGTTCTCTAACGTTGACTACTGTTGATTCTCGAATTGTTTGTCTATGTCGTTTGGATACTGGGTTTTTGTTGACGAACGGATCTGGCTCGAGTCTTTTAGCCAGTCATATGTGTTAAAATTGAAGGATCAATATATCTCAATCAAGAAAGGGATGAATTGGTTTAAAAATGGTTTTACCCTTCTTGCAAAATTAGGTGTATAAAATATGTTAAAGATGAACTTTTCAACCTTTTAAAGAATTAACACATTAATATGTAAGAACAATAAAAGAAATCACACAAAGATTTATATTGGTTCAACTCTTCAAGAGTTTACATCCAGTCTTCTTCAAACAACCTGAGTTGGAAGAAAATCCACTAATAACAAGTGTCAAGATTACAGAATACAAAATTCTAAGGGTGATGCTACACACACTCACACTAGGAAAAAAGAACACACTCCTAAGGGTGAGGCTACACATACTCCTAAGGGAGAGGCTACACACACTCGCACTAGGAACCTTGCCTACACAACAAAGGTAATCACAATTAACAAAAAATTACAGAAACACAAAACCTAGTACATCCCTAGTGCAAATCTTACGAGGAATTCAAGATCTAAACACTTCCTTAATCTTCCCTTTCACTCTTGAAAGCTTCAACCTTTGAATCTTCACAATTTATGTTGGCTCCTCCAAGAATGCTCCAAGAATTCTCACAATGTTCTTGTTTCACAAATGATAGTTCTAAGAATGTTTCACGTGCTTACAAAAGGAATTACACATACACACACACACACACACACACACACACACACACACACACACACACACATATATATATATATATATAGCAAAAGATGCAAAACTGGTGCATTTAATCGATTATGTTATTTTCATAATCGATTAAGTTAGTAGCACCACACCAGATTTATGCGGTTTTGCTATTCTATTCAACCAAAAATCTATCTTACATGAATTTAATCTTAATCTAACAATATAATCACCTAAGAAAGAACATTTAACAAGTTCATCATCAAAAACACACTTTACCAAACTTGAGAGAGCTTCCTCTCTCAACAAGATGGTACATGCAGAAGGTACTCGAATGTTAAAGTCAGTAGATGACTGATCGGTATAGTATTAATGGAGTGAGGCATGTGTTGCATGTCTATTGCATATGTTTGAAAGCCATACCTTAGAGCTTTATAATGGTTATTATGGGTTTTTACCTTTTTGTTGGTTTAATCACGACTCCATCATACCTTACTTAGGATTAACAAGTTAATCTGGGATTATCATTCTGTTAATTGGATCATTCTCTAATCGATTTGTCATACCGTTCAGTCAGGATGGTCGACCACGGGTGATATGTCCAAGAGGTCAGCCAAAGGATGGACGACCAAAGTTTGTCGGCCTAGAGAGGTTAGCCTAGAGAAGGAGGTCGGCCTATAGTAGTCGGCCAAATGTGTGATCGATCTTAGAGTTAGACCTTTTGGGTTGATGGTTTGTCATCCACACTTGATTGAACAAGCATACGGTACATAGGTCCCCCAAGCGTGAGCATTAAATAATTTGTGAAGGGGTTTTGAATTTGACTGTTCAATACTTGACGCTTACATATCCTGAAAGTTGTAACTTGATCAAGAGGGATTCCTTAGTTGGAACTCTTCCCTGGCCGTTTATAATTAGATCAAGCGGTAGGGGTTCTTTGCAGAACTTTCCCTTAATCGTTTATAAGTAGACTGAGTAGTTGTTGAATCGATTAAAACTCGTGTGTTTGCATATATCTTTTTCATATGTGTTGTTAAGAAGAAAAGTTTTCAAAGTTGGCTTAAGTGATAAACTTAATCGATTACTCTTTTTGTGTATTCAATTAAGTCTGTTATGTTCAATGCTAGTCATAACTGCTTTAACGGTCATATTTTTAAATGTGTTTGACTAACATTTAATGTTAATTGATTACATTAATTGATCATTCAATTAATGAGCTGAGTTAGTTGTAATATTGTTACAATAGTTTTATGTAACCGATTACACTACTAACCTAATCGATTACTTTGCGTCTAATATGAGAGTAACTATAAATTGACGCATTATTTGTATTTCTGTAACTTTTGATCAATCTAACATTGTCATATCTGATTGTTTTTGAGTTTCGAAAGTTTAAAGATTACTCACAAAGCTCCAAGAATCAAGAATGTGAAGAATTTGAAGAATCTTAAGGCATTCTTGAGAGGCATTTACTCGACTACATTGATTGATCTTATTAGTACGACTGAACGTGCATTGTTAAGACTCCGGCAAGTGTACTGAATTGTATCAAGTAATAATAAGTGGTAAGACCAAGTATTGTTTCCCTAGAGACTCATAGGCCTAGACTTTCATATGATTTCTTGATTATTTAAGACTTGAATAACGAAAATTGGTGTTTAGAATGCAAAAACGAAAATTAAATATGCATGCAAAGGTTGATCAATTGGCAGTTGAATGATATGGATGAATTGTGTTGTTAGGATTTCCGACTTATCCTAATCCACTCTCATATATTTAAAAATTCTACTTTTTCATTAATGTCAATGTCACTTTATAATTTACCCTAATCCCAATGTCTTGGTGAAAAGAGACTACTCCTAATTACTAGTTTACAATGTCTTATCTCCTTAGCAATTGTTCATGAATTACATTCGCATAGAAACTTACAGTCAATCAGTCCTCCTATCCCTATGTCTACATAATATTGCTCTCGAGAGAATTCCCCCATGTCTAGATCTACCCATATGTGTCCATAAAGATAAAATCAAAGATCACGCTATTGAATAATGTCTAAAACAAAGCATGCATAGAGAATAGAGGAAAAACTCTAACAATTAATGAAATAAAGCATATGAATAAAGCATCAATTCAATATATGAGAGTTTCAATAGGATTACATTTTTTCCCCAATAACAATGGAGGTTTAGTTCACCATGGACATGGTGAAACTACATGAAAACAATGAAAAGACTAACCTTAGAACTTATAGATTGGAGCTTCCGCATCCAAAATCTGCCTCCAAGGGGTGAAGAGTGTGATTCTGCATCCCTTCTGCCAAAAGATACAACCCCTAGGTCGTGCAAATCTATTTATAATTCATTAAAACAAAGCAGAAACTGGCCCAGGCGAAAAAACACAGCACTCAGCGCTGGGCCACTGCTCAGCAGTGGGTGCGACACTCAAGATGGACGCTCAGCGTTGACGCCCAAGCGTCTGGCAGTGACTTCACTGAAGAAGCCAACGCTCAGCGGTGAGGTAGCGCTCAACGGTGGGCGTGATACTCATTTTCTCCCCTCAGCGTTGGCGCTTGAGCGTTTGACAAAGATCTCCTTCACGAAGCTGGCGCTCAGCGATGAGATAGCACTCAGCGGTCGCTGCGATTCTTCCTTTGTGCATTTTTCCATCTTTTCTTGAGTCCAACTCCTTCCTACTTCAGCTTCCTTCATTCAATTCATGTTAAATCCTGCCAAAACAAAGAAAACCAAGCATGAAACCAAGAAAAACCACCTTTGACTCTCCTATTCTCTAACTTAAGAAAAATGCATGATTTCAAGCTAATTTCTAAGTCATAAAGAGTGTGTTTTGAATCAAATTTAAGTATAAAAATAACGGTTTTTGAACCATTATCACAACCCCAAACTTAGAACTTTGTTTGTCCTCAAGCAAACAAAATGAAACTCAGTCTTCCACCAATCATCACAATGGTTCAATCACATTCAAAAGTTTTTTCTCTCCAAGACAAGTAATCACTCAAATCAGCTCATCTATAGAATTTAGTCAAGATGCACACATGCTTCAATTAATAACAACTCATCATGGTGTTCACACAATCACATAATACCCAACAGATGTTATTCTCATGAATGATCAATTAGCTAAGCACAAATATAATCATAGATTCATGGAATTATTCCTCACCAGACAAAGTGTTTCACTCAATCCCTCAGGTGTTCCTAGAGGTCACTCCTTCCCTCTACTATCCCCATGTTACATAGAACAAAATTGTCTTTCATTTACCACAATCAATCATCATCACACACACATGTCATCACAAAGACTTTTTAAGGCTTATAATGAGGCTGGGGCTAACAAGCAAAATTGTTTTTTCTAGATCATAAAATCCTTGAGTTAAGAGAGCCATTCAAACATTCATAATTCAAGTGCAAACTATTTTTTTTACCAATCTCACTCATTCCCAACTTTCCCATTTTCTTTGCATTGAGCTTATCTTTTCTATCTTTTTCATCTTTTCCTGTTTTTGCTCAACACATTAGCTCAATGCTCATCTTTTTCTTTTTCAATTTTCCCATCAACCCCAAATTTGAACTTTTATCAATACCACACAATAATTCTCAACTTAACTCAAGGTAAAGATTTTCAAAAAGGGTTTTCACATCATATTTAAGGCTTAGCCTGAGACACTTTAGAAAACCCTAAGAAAAATCTTTACCTTGAGGTAAGTTGAGATAATTGAAAGGTATTGATAAAGGTTCAAGTTTAGGGTTGGGAGAATTGAAAGGCAAAGAAAAGCATTGAGCTATTGTGTTGATTGAAAAAGCATGAGAAATAAAAAAAAAAGCATGAAAGATGAGCTCAGTGCAAAAGCAAAAAGAAAAACGGAAAAAGCTGGGAATGAGTGAAATTGGTAAAAGAGAGTTTGTGCTGGAACTATGAATGTTGAAATGACTCTCTTAACTCAAGGATTTTGTGATCTGAAAAACCAATGTTTCTTGTTATCCTAACCATATTATAAGCCTTGAAAAAGTCCTTGTGATGACATTTATGTGTGAGAATGTTGATTGTAGTAGATAAAGGGCAATTTGTTTTCTGTGACAGGTGAATAGTAGAGAGAAGGATTGACCTCTTGAGACACTTGAGTGATGAAGTGAAACACATTGTTGGTGAGGATCTCTGGAATTCATGATTACATTTGTGCTTAGTTGATTGATCATTCATGAGTATAGCATCTGTTGGAGAATATGTGAATATGTGAACTAGAATGACGTGAAGCATGTATCCATCTTGATTATATTCCATTGAAGAGCTGAATTGAGTCATTACATGTTGTGAAAGAATGTGTTTTGAAAGTGTTGAACCATTTTGATGATAGGTGGAAGGCTTAGTTTTGCTTTATTTGTTTAAGGACAAGCGAAGTTTTAAGTTTGGGGTTGTGATAACGGTTGGAAAACCATTATTTTTATACATTAATTTGATATCAAAACACAACCTCTATGGCTTAGAATGAGCTTAGAATCATGCAAAATACCTTAGTTTGGGTTCAAGATAGACAAAAGTGGTTTTAGAAGATATTATGCTTGTTTTACATTGTTTTGACAGGATTTGATGAGATTTGAATGATGGACATGAAGAAGGAAGGACTTAGAATCAAGAAAGGACGAGAAAAGGTGGAAAAGAGAAGTCACATCCATTGCTCAGCGTCAATTCAACGCTGAGCGTTGGAGTCGCACACCGTTAAGCGCCAAGTGACCATTGAGCGTCCTGCGTGACCACCTCTGGGAGGTTGTGAGCATTGAGAGCCTAAATGATGGGCCTTGGGCCAAATTTCTGTTATTTTTTTGTGTTATAAATAGACCCAGTGCGACTCTTAGGGTAATCTTTTGGCAAATAGAGACATCAGAGCACCTTCTTCACTCCTTGGAGGCGGCTATGGATGCGGGAGCTTGAAATTACCAATTCTAGGGTTTATTCTTTCATTCTTTCCATTAATTCCATCTAGTTACACCATGTCTATGGTGAACTAAACCCATTGTTGTTGGGGAACAATGTAATCCTTTTGAAACTCTCTTATATTGAAATTCTTATTTTATTCACATGCTTGTATTATCAATAGTTTGAGTTTTCTTTTCTGCGGATAGAGCTTGCATCATTTAACTCATTTGGTGTCATGATCTTTGATTTTGTCGATACGGCGACATACGGGGAAATCTAGAACTGTTAAGAATTCTCTTGATTATGCAATACTACCTAGCGATAGGAGTAGGACGGTCAATTACTTTTAAGCTTCTGTGATTAATGCATTAGTAATTACTAGGGAGACTAGCGATAGTAAACTAGTAATTATGGTAATAGGCTCTTTTCCCCGAGCGATCGAGTTTAGAGTAATTTAGAAAGTTGCATGACATTGATAATAAAGCGAATTCAATAAGAAAAGTAGATATGAGAGAATGGATTATGATGAATTGGTAAACCCCAACAACTCCATTAATCCATAGTTTCATTTGCCAATTGATTCAAGTTTTGCATTTTGCATGTTTAATTTTATCTTTGCATCAAAATACCAAATTATTCTTCTTTCAAGTCTTATGCGATCAAATCACATGAACGTCTAGGCTACTGAGTCATTTGGGAAAACGATACTTGGACTTACAATTTTATTATTACTTGGTACGATCTGGTACACTTGCCAGGGGTTTAACAAGTTTTTGGTGCCGTTGTCGGGGACTCTACGGTTTAACTTTTCTAGTAGTGTGATTTGATTAAATCTCACTTGATTTTATGTTTGTTTTTATTTTTGTTCTAATAAATGTTTTCTAGGGTTTTGTGCCTAATGTTTGCAGGATGCAATTCGGACAAGAATTTGACTATATGGGCACTCAGTTCTACCAAAATGATTTCAACCACTGGTGAGAACCTCACTCATACATGGATCAAAGCCAATTTGATCAAGCTGCTGAGCAACAAATTACTCTACTTAAGGAGAACACAAATTTTGATGAACTTCTTCAAGATATCATGAATAGGGAAGTATACCATGTCAAAGGTGTAGAGGAGAATACAAAGAGTGACGAAATTTTTCCATAGGACATGGATACAATTTTTTCTTATCTTAGAAGTATGGAGGAGATGCAACAATGTAATTGGCAGCAACAACTCTCTTCACCAACAGAAACGTGGGAGGACGATCAACAACTAGGGCAACAGGTATCTGCTTTGAATGAGCACATCAACAGATTGGACGAGACATTGGAATGACTTATGCAAATTACCATCTCTTCTATAGAACGTAATGAAGCAAGAAATAAAAGGGTGGAGATGCAAATTCGTCACTCCAATGAGATATTGAATGCTAGGGTTAATACTGAGGTTAACCCTAGAGAGGAATGTCAAGCCACTATCTCTAAAAGTGATAAGGTTGTTGATGAGAAGAAAATAGAGATAGAGGAGGAAAAGATAGAAAGAGTTGTAGAGGAAGAAGAAACGGAAAAGTTGGGTGAGGAAGAAGAAGATGATGATAAGGAAAAAGAAGTGGTTGAAAGAAAAGAAAAAAAGAGAAAAATTGTGAAAATAAGGAAGAAAGCAAGAAAAAATAAGAAAAGAAAGTTGAGAAAAAAAATGAAAGAGAAAAAGAGGAGTGAGAAAAAGAGGAAGAGAGGAAAGAAGAAAAGATCATATGAAAAACCCCCTCCTCATCAAAAGAAATATCATAGGAAAGAAAATAAATTTATGTGCTCTATGGAAATCTTCAAGAAATTGGAGATCAAAGTTCCTATAATTGAAACATGGAAACAGGTGCTTGGTGTTCTTAATTTTTTGAAGAAATTCAGCAAAAAGAAGAAAAAGAAAAGAATATCAAGCAAGGGGAGTATCAACACCTACTTATGGGTGTTTGAGCTTACTGAGAGGCACCCCAGTGATCCAAGAACAATAATTTTGTAATTCAATTCTTAAAATCTTGGTGATGTAATTATGAACAATTTTTAAATTTTTGCATATTGGGTAGCTTCTACTGAGGGAAGCTAATTATTTATGTATCTACTGAAGGATACAGGTAAGTACACCTACTGAAGGGTGTTGGGAAGCACTTACTGACAAGTGCTAGAAAGGTTTGGGTTAGGCTCGTGACGTTAAACAAGCGCTACCTGGGAGGCAACCCAATTGATTATTGTTTTTTTTTAAACTCTATTTTAGTTGCATGGTAGGATTTGAATGTTGCATGAGAGAGGGGAAGTGCATAAAATTTAAAAATGAGACTTGAAATTAAGTGTTACAGATCTTAAAATGTGAAGGCAAGCCAAAAAGAGGGGAAGAAATTTTTAACGCCCACCGCTCAGCGGTAACCCAGTGCTGAGCGGTGGCGTCGTAGGTTGCCAACATGGGCTTTTGAAAGGCTTAGCGTTGGAGGCCCATTTGCACACTTTTAAACCTCCCTAGGGCGCGCCTAAGCATTCTCCACAGACCTTCACTCTTTGCTTTCACTCTCAAGAGCTTTCTAACATGTTTTCCTTCACTTTTCCCATCACCCACTCACTTAAACTCCATAGTTCTCTACTTTTGCATCATTCTATTGTCAAAGTTTGGGGTTTTTGGTGAGGGCATTGGATTGGGGAAGCATCCATCATCAACCAAAGAGCATTTGCAAGTATCTAGAGTATCTCCACCCAAGTAAGTCATGCAATTTCAGTTTTAGGGTTTCTAAAATTTAAATTTGATGAAGAACATGTGTAGAAGTATGATAAATTAGGGCTTTTGATTTCTATGCATGATTTGATGAAATAGAAACATTTTTGCACCAATTAAATTGCATGATTGTGGTCTGGAAATGAGAAATTTTTGATTGGGTGGAGATTAGAGACGATAAGCAAAGTTTTTGCAAAATTCCAGTGCCACCGCGGGGCGGTCAGTGGACGCTGGGCGGTGGGCGACAAATTTTGTTTTCTACCTTCTTTTGAGATGCAGGTAGCGTTGAGGGCAAAACAGGGCGAATCTTTAATGGCGAATCTTATGGTCTTTTGAATTGTGTTTGATGTAGGAATGGCATCATCTTCAAGAAGAGTGAAGACCAAGGCAAATAAAAGGAAGGAGCCAGAGAGGCCAAGGATATTTTATTGTCATAGATTTCTATCTAGGAAACATGAGGAGCACTTCCTGGTTGTGCAAGAAAGGAGATAGCTAATGGAGCGGAAGGCGATATTCATTCTAAACATGGCTCCTCAGTTTGGTGCAGAGCTAGAAAGTAGAAACTGGGAAAAGTTGGCCACGTATCCTGCCCCAACTAACATGAAGTGGTGAAGGAGTTTTACACTAATGCCTTGTTCAGGGGAGTGAACATGGAGAGGTACACCAGTTATATTCGAGGGGAGATCATCAGATATGACCTTGAGACCATTAACAGATTCTTGGGTACTGAGTGGGCTAGTGAGTAGTGCCAGTATGCATTGAACATAAGGGAGTGTTCAGACTATGAAGACATTGAGTTGGCACTCTATGTACCTGGAGGACATTTTCAGAGGAACCCAAATGGTGTGCCCATTAACATTAAGAGGGCAGATTTGACACCCCTGGCAAGATATTAGATGGCATTTACTCATGCCAACATTCAGCCTTGTTCCCATGTTTCTGACATCACTGTTCACAGGATTATGTTTATCTACTGCATGCTGAGGCAAATGAATGTTAATATTGGCGAGGTCATCGCTAATGAGATTGAGACTTGTGCAGCTACTGTGAGCAATAGGACACCATTAGGCCATCCTTATCTTATTACACATCTGTGTCATCAGGCTGGGGTGGATACTTCTATTCCACCGTTTGAGAGGCCTAGAAAGGCCATAGATGCTGCTTACTATAGACATCATTGTGGAGGAGATGAGGTGGCTAAACCAGTGCCTAGGAGACGTCCTAGGAGAGGAGTAGCTCAGCGAGATGGGCCAGCGCAGCATGCAGAGCCGTTCCAGATGAGGGACATGTACATGTCCATGATGGAGGCTAAATTGGAGGCTATACGCAAAGGGCAGGTGGCCACAGCTAAGATGATAATAAGCCTATACGACACACCACTGGTGCACAGGTGGACTATGGACGAGTTCCATAGTACTATGGCATGGCCTCGGGAGCAGGCACATGGCAGCAGATCTGGAGCAGCTGAAGCTCTAGTGATGGATGACGATGAGGAGGATGATGCCTTTGAGGATGTAGAGGCTGGAGATGATGAGGATTCTGACAACAGCATGGGCTGATTGGACATCTACTAATGGATGTCACATGCAGTAGAATAGGGGTTTTAATTTTTCTTTTTCAGTTGTAATTTGAACTTGTAGTGTAGGTTTTCTTTAGTCTAGTAGTGTAGATTTGTGTGAACTTGCTTGAACACCTTATCTGATTGTGGTTTGACTTGTTTTATTGCATGATGACTGTGCTTAATGATGCTTGATGTGGATGATGATTGAGATTGTTATATATGCTTCTATACAGGTGAATTGTTCACAAGTTGTGTGAACAAATGCATGATGAGTTATGATTGTGGTTATGATGCTAAGCAAGGTGTATGATTGTGGTTATGATGCTAGGAGAGGAGTAGCTCAGCGAGATGGGCCAGCGCAGCATGCAGAGCCATTCTAGATGAGGGACATGTACATGTCCATGATGGAGGCTAAATTGGAGGCTATCCGCAAAGGGCAGGTGGCCACAGCTAAGATGATAATAGGCCTATACGACACACCACCGGTGCAAAAGTGGACTATGGACGAGTTCCATAGTGCTATGGCATGGCCTCAGGAGCAGGCACAGGGCAGCGGATCTAGAGCAGCTGAAGCTCCAGTGATGGATGAAGATGAGGAGGATGATGCCTTTGAGGATGTAGACGCTAGAGATGATGAGGATTCTGACAACAGCATGGGCTGATCGGACATCTACTGATGGATGTCACATGCAGTAGAATAGCGGCTTTTATTTTTCTTTATCAGTTGTAATTTGAACTTGTAGTGTAGGTTTGCTTTAGTCTAGTAGTGTAGATTTGTGTGAACTTGCTTGAACACCTTATCTGATTGTGGTTTGACTTGTTTTATTGCATGATGAGTGTGCTTGATGATGCTTGATGTGGATGATGATTGAGATTGTTATATATGCTTCTATACAGGTGAATTGTTCACACGTTGTATGAACAAATGCATGATGAGTTATTATTGTGGTTATGATGCTAAGCAGGGTGCATGATTGAGATTTGAGCTATTGAGTGAGCACATTTGTGTGAGGAAATTTGAGCTCCAGAGTGTTTGATTGATATATGTGTTATTCATTTGGAAGCATGAATTATTTTTCATGAGTCTTTATGATTGATTGAATCACATGTTTGTGTCATATGATCAAGGCCATTTTTGGAAGCCCTTACTTAGCCAAATTTTCGTCCAAAATTGAAAAGAACCATGTGTTCTATCCTTTTTGAACCTTAGCCTAAGACACTTTTGAAAACCCTGAGAAAAATCTTTACCTTGAGTTAAGTTGAGAATAATTTAAAGGTATTTATAGAGGTTCAAGTTTGGGGTTGGGAGAATTGAAAATCAAAGAAAAGCATTGAGCTATTGTGTTTATTGAAAAAGCATGAGAAATAAAAAAAAAAAAAAAGAAAGAGCATGAAAGATGAGCTCAGTGTAAAAGCAAAAAGAAAAAGGGAAAAAGCTGGGAATAAGTGAAATTGGTAAAAGAGAGTTTGTGCTTGAACAATGAATTTTTGAAATGACTCTCTTAACTCAAGGATTTTGTGATCTGAAAAACCAATGTTTCTTGTTATCCCAACCATGTTATAAGCCTTGAAAAAGTCCTTGTGATGACATTTATGTGTGAGAATGTTGATTGTAGTAGATAAAGGGCAATTTTGTTTTATATGACAGGTGAATAGTAGAGATAAGGAGTGACCTCTTGAGACACTTGAGTGATCGAGTGAAACACTTTGTTGGTGAGGATCTCTGGAATTCATGATTACATTTGTGCTTAGTTGATTGATCATTCATGAGTATAACATCTGTTGGAGAATGTGTGAATATGTGAACTAGAATGACGTGAAGCATGTATCCATCTTGATTATATTCCATTGAAGAGCTGAATTGAGTCATTACTTGTTGTGAAAGATTGTGTTTTGAAAGTGTTGAATTATTTTGATGATAGGTTGAAGGCTTAGTTCTGCTTTATTTGCTTGAGGACAAGCAAAGTTTTAAGTTTGGGGTTGTATAATGGTTGAAAAACTGTTATTTTTATACATTAATTTGATATCAAAACACAACCTCTATGGCTTAGAATGAACTTAGAATCATGCAAAATACCTTAGTTTGGGTTGAAGAGAGACAAAACTGGTTTTAGAAGATATTATGCTTGTTTTACATTGTTTTGACAGGATTTGATGAGAATTGAATGATGGACATGAAGAAGGAAGGACTTAGAATCAAGAAAGGACGAGAAAAGGTGGAAAAGAGAAGTCATGTCCACCGCTCAGCGTCAATTCAGCGTTGAGCGTTGGAGTCGCACACCGCTGAGCGCCAACTGACCGTTGAGCGTCCTGTGTGACCACCGCTGGGCGGTTGTGAGAGTTGAGTGCCTAAATGGTGGGCCTTAGGCCGAATTTCGGTTATTTTTCTGTGTTATAAATAGACCCAGTGCGACTCTTAGGGTAATCTTTTGGCAAACAGAGACATCAGAGCACCTTCTTCACTCCTTGAAGGCGGGTTTTGGATGCGGGAGCTCCAAATTACCAATTCGAGGGTTTATTCTTTCATTCTTTCCATTAATTCCATCTAGTTTCACCATGTCTATGGTGAACTAAACCCAATGTTATTGGGGAACAATGTAATAATTTTGAAACTCTCTTATATTGAAATTCTTATTTTATTCATATGCTTGTATTATCAATAGTTTGAGTTTTCTTTTCTGCGGATAGAGCTTGCATCATTTAACTCATTTGATTTCATGATCTTTGATTTTGTCGATACGACGACGTACAGGGAAATCTAGAACTGTTAAGAATTCTCTTGATTATGCAATACTACCTAGCGATAGGAGTAGGACGGTCAATTGCTTTTAAGCTTCTGTGATTAATGCATTAGTAATTACTAGGGAGACTAGTGGTAGTAAACTAGTAATTATGGTATTAGGCTCTTTTCGCCGAGCGATCGGGTTTAGAGTAATTTAGAAAGTTGCATGACATTGATAATAAAGCGAATTTAATAAGAAAAGTAGATATAAGAGAGTGGATTAGGATGAATTTGTAAACCCCAACAACTTCATTCATCCATAGTTTCATTTGCAAATTGATTCAAGTTTTGCATTTTGCATGTTTAATTTTATCTTTGCATCAAAATACCAAATTATTCTTCTTTCAAGTCTTATGTGATCAAATCACATGAACGTCTAGGCCACTGAGTCCTTTAGGAAAACGATACTTGGAATTTCCATTTTATTATTACTTGATACAATCCGGTACACTTGTCAGGGGTTTAACACATAACACGTCCTAACTGCGTCTAATCTCCACCCACATGCAATTTTTCCAATTTCAGACCTTAATCATACATTTTAGTCGGTCTAAATAGTGACTTTTTCAACCAATTATGCACAAACATCAAAAAAACCTAAAGAGTAATGCTTAGACAACCATTCTCATATAAAATCATTCTCTCAATACCCTAGAATGTAAAATGTATGTACTTACCTGGGTGGAGATACTCAAATGTGTGTAAGATGCTCAATGAATGTGGAGGAATCAACCCCAAACAGTTGTGCTCTCACAAAACCCCAAACTTGGATGCTAAAGTGGTGCAAAAATGGTGGAGGAAGGGTTTGTGTAAGGGGTGAAGGGAAAAGTAGAGAGAGTGCTTGGGAATATGCTTGAGAGTGCTTGGGAAGAATGGAGACTAAAAGTGGAGGCCAAAACGCGCCCTAGGGTTTAAAAAGTGCTTAATGGGCCAACCCACACTAAGCTCAATAATTTAAAAACCAAAAACCCATTATGCACTTCCACCGCTCAGCGCCAGATTCCCGCTGAGCGGTATGCGCGACCTCAATTCTCCTTTTTCCTAGCTTGCTCTAAGCGCTCTTGACCAATGCCTCTCAATTTTAACTCTCAAATTTTTCGAATCTAATGCAATTTAAACTCACTCCACTCAAACATTTAACAATCAAACCCTAAATGCAACTAGAATAGAATTAAGAACAAAAAAAACAAAAAAAAAAAACCAATCAACTGGGTTGCCTCCTAGGTAGCGCTTGTTTAATGTCACGAGCCTGACCCAAACTCTTTCTAGCACCCATCAGTAGATGCATATCTTTCCCATTAGTACTCATTAGTAGATGCTAATCTTTCTCATCTTCATCAGCATTCATCAGTAAATGTTGTCAATAACACCCATCAGTAGATGTCTAATCACATAGCATCCTTCAGTAGATTCTATTATTGCTCATCCTTATCATGGCAACATCCATGAGTAGCTGTTGTAGCAGCATCCTTCAATAGATGCTATCATCACTACCATCAGAAGCATCATATAACCTAAAAAAACTCAAACACACAAAGAAAAATCAAATCCAAATCACACAAATAATCAAATTAAAAAAATTAGAAATCGGGTTGCCTCCAAGCAAGCGCTCTTTTAACATCATTAGCTTGACCCAGTAAAACTCAAACACCCATTAGTAAGTGTTGGTATTCTCCTTGCTTGATATTCTTCTTTTTTTTCTTCTTCTTTTTGCTGAATTTCTTCAGAAATTTGATAAAACCAAGCACTTGTTTCCATGTCTCAATCATAGGAACTTTAATCTCTAATTTCTTGAAGATCTTCATAAAGCACTTAAATTCCTTCTCCTTCCTCTGATACTTCTTTGGATGAGGAAGGGATTTTTCATATGATCTTTTCTTTCTTCCTCTCTTCCTCTTTTTCTTACTTTTATTCTCCCTTAATTTTCTCTTTTTCTTTTCTCTTACTTTCTTCTTTATTTTCACACACTTTCTCTTTTTTTCTTTTCTCTCAACCACTTCTTTTTCCTTCTCTTCATCTTTATCTTTCTCACTCAACCTTCTTGTTTCTTCTTCCTCTATCTTTTCCTCATCTCTCTCTATCTTTTCCTCATCAACAACCTCGTCACTTCTAATGATAGTGGCTTGACATTCCTCCGTAGGGCTAACTTCAGTATCAACCCCAGAATCTTTCAGTTTCTCAATTAACCCAGAATCTTCCAGAGTGACCAATCTGCATCTCAATCCTTTTTTATGTTGCTTCAATGCTCTTCTGAGCGGAGATGGTATTTTGCATACATTGTTGACAGGTGTCCTCCCAACTTTCTGATAGAGAGAATTGTTGTTGTCATTGTTGTTGTGGTAGTCTCTCAAATTGTCTAGCAGCTTGCCCAAATTGACTTTGATCCATGCTTAAGTGAGGTTTCCACTAGTGGTTGAGATTACCTTGGTAGAATTGAGTGCCCATATAGTTAAATTCTTGTCCAAATTGCATCCTGCAAACATTAGGCACAAAACCCTGAAAAACATTTATTAGAACAAAAAAAAACAAACATAAAAAAAACAATCAAGTCAAAGTTAATCAATAATCACACTACGAGTCCCCGGCAACGGCGCCAAAAGCTTGTTAAGACTCTGGCAAGTGTACCGAATCGTATCAAGTAATAATAAGTGGTAAGACCAAGTATTGTTTCCCTAGAGACTCATTGGGCTAGACTTTCATATGATTTCTTGATAATTTAAGACTTGAATAACGAAAATTGGTGTTTAGAATGCAAAAACTAAAATTAAATATACATACAAAGGTTGATCAATTGGCAGTTGAATGATATGGATGAATTGTGTTGTTGGGGTTTCCGCTTGTCCTAATCCACTCTCATATATTTAAAAATTCTACTTTTTCATTAATCTCAATGTCACTTTCTAATTTACCCTAACCCCAATGTCTTGGTGAAAAGAGACTACTCCCAATTACTAGTTTACAATGTCTTATCTCCCTATCAATTGTTCATGAATTACATTCGCACAGAAGCTTAAAGGCAATCGGTCCTCCTATCCCTATGTCTAGGTAATATTGCTCCCGAGAGAATTCCCCCATGTCTAGATCTACCCATATGTGTCCATAAATATAAAATCAAAGATCACGCTATTGAATAATGTCTTAAACAAAGCATGCATAGAGAATAGAGGAAAAACTCTAACAATTAATGAAATAAAGCATATGAATAAAGCATCAATTCAATATATGTGAGTTTCAATAGGATTACATCGTTTCCCCAACAACAATGGAGGTTTAGTTCACCACGGACATGGTGAAACTAAATGAAAACAATGAAAAGATAATGTTGGAAAACAGGTAGGCTTCGTTTTAACACCAAGAGGAGGGTGAATTGGTGAGTTTTCAAAATCAGAGTCTTTTCGCAATATTTTACACAAAACACAAAACTTTACAAACTTTCTTGAATTGCAAGTAATAGAAATTTAAGTGTAGCGGAAAATCAAAGTTGACTACGTGAAATGTAAAGTCGACCGAATGTAAAAGAGTAGGGATAGAGAATTCAAACGCAAGTTTTTATACTGGTTCGGCCTCAAGGCCTACATCTTGTGTAATTCCAATACCAGGAAGCAAATGCACTATAATGGTCAAGGTTTTTACAACAAGGCTTTTATAGAGACCTCCTCGTCAAAAATATATAACACCTCTCTAACCCTCTAACCAAAATATAGGCAAACCACACAGCAAGACTTACAGCAAAATATCCCCTCTCCTGCAATCTGCAACCCACTTTGAAAAATCCTCAAAGTGTACCAGAATCCACTAGTCCAATCCCTATAGTCACAACAGGTACAACAACAATCACCACGGAATGCAAACACGAATCTTGATCAACCATAGAACACCTCAATTTTGCAGATTCTGATCCAGCAGTAAGCGCAGTATCAATCTCCTCCAGAAACTCTTCAAAGAAAGATCACAACCGTCTTCTTTATGAGTTCTTGGAGCTCTAAATCACAGAGAAACAATTTGAAACAAAATATGAAAATGTTAGATTTTCAAAAGTTCTCTGAAACAACTCAAGTCTCGTCTATTTATAGATTTTTATAAATCAAACACTCTTGTAGTCGAATACGCTACTAATACAGTCGACTGTCCCTAACAGTTATAACAGATAAGTCAAATTAGTAGCAGTCCAGTCAAACAAATTAATTCCACATTCATTACAGTTGACTTTCATTCAATGCTCAACTTACTTTTAAAAATATAGCCGTTACTGTTCATGAGCACAACAGAATTTCAAATCAAACAACTAATACAGTCGAATGTGTGGTGCACACAGTGGACTTCGACACACCAGATCATTTTGAAATTATTTTTAATGCAAAATCTCACATAGCACTGTATTTGAATATTTGTGCATAGTCACGAGCTTAATTTGACTTCCCCCATAATGAAGTCGTCTTACAGCTTGTAGTTATGCCGCACAATGTAAGTTCATAAAAGTGCATATGGTTTTCCTTTTCCAAAACATATGTAATGCAATCACAACAAATGTCACATATATCAGAATAGTGAATACGCATTCATATATCAGATTTCACACAAACATGTTCATCAAGATAACAATAAATATTAAAGATTGGAACATGTAACACATTACAATACATGTGTTATTAAAAATGTGTTGTCATCATAAAAAACCAGAGTGATATAGATATTGTGTTGTCAACAATCTCAACAAATAAACCCTAGAACTTGTAGATTGGAGCTTCCGCATCCAAAATCCGCCTCCAAGGAGTGAAGAGTGTGTTTCTGCGTCCCTTCTGCCAAAAGATAAAACCCCTAGGACGAGCAAATCTATTAATAATTCATTAAACAAAAGCAGAAACAAGCCCAGACCCAAAAGGACAGCGCTCAGCACTGGGCCACCGCTCAACTTTGGGTGCGGCACTTAAGATGGACGCTCAGCGTTGACGCCTAAGCGTCTGGTGTTAGAACCCTGGCAAGTGTACCAGATCGTATCAAGTAATATAATTGGTAAACCCAATATCGTTCTCCCAAAGGACTCAAAGGCCTTATCTTTCGTGTAAATAAATATCGTAAGACTTGTAGAGAAAATTTATTTGTAGTTTGAATGCAAAAACAAAAAGTAAACATGCAAATACAAGTGATTCAATT
Source organism: Vigna reflexopilosa (assembly GCA_027742785.1). Lineage (NCBI taxonomy): Eukaryota > Viridiplantae > Streptophyta > Magnoliopsida > Fabales > Fabaceae > Vigna > Vigna reflexopilosa. Next base: position 22,078,253 of record CM050918.1, read on the forward strand.
GACAAGAAAAAGATATGGATGAATGGAGTTGTTGGGATTTACAATTTCATCTTATCCACTCTCTTATATCTACTCTTCTTATTAAATTCTCTTTATTATCCAATTGTCATGCAAACTTTCTTAGTCTACTACTAGTTACTGGCTTACTATCCCTAGTCTCCCCTAGTAACTAGCAATGCAAGTACCACAGAAGCAAAATACAATAGATCGTCCTACCCCCTATCCTTAGGTGGTATTGTTTAATCAAGGAATTCCCTATCAGTTCATGACTTCCTCGTACGTCCCCGTATCGACAAAGGCAAAGGGTTTAGTTCACCATTGACATGGTGAAACTAGATGAAATATAATGAAAGAATGGAAAAGCAAACCCGAGATATGATAAATTGGAGCCTAAGCATCCAAGAAATCTTCTCCAAAGAGTGTAGAACAGCTTTGGACGTCTTCTTCTACCAAAAGAATACAAACCCTAGGGTGTCCAAGTCTTTAAATAGGACTTAAAAATAACAGAAAACAAGTCCAAGCCCAAACAGATCATAAAAATCGCAGAAAACAGGTCCAGGCCCGCGTCCCCAGCACTCAGCGGTTTGCCAACTGGCGCTCAGCGCCCAAACTGCCGCTCAGCGCTCTAGTCAATATTCTGGTTAATTGGTTGACTGGTTGACTTTCTAGTTGACTGGTTGACTGATTGACTTTTCTGCATTCTATTTAACTTTTTTGCACTGCAACCCTTGATACTTCAACCCTTCTTTCAAATCATTCCAAAAACCTACAAAATCAAGGGAATTTATTGATAAAATCATAAAACATATCATCAGCTCTCTTATTCATAAAACTAAAGCAAAATCATAATTCCAAGCAAGTTTCTAAATCAACAAGGGTGCATTTAATATCAATATTAAGCATAAAAATAACGGTTTTTTAACCGTTATCATTACTACAATCCAACTGAATCAAAAATGCACAAATTAAAATGTCAGTACTACACTATACTTGCTTCATAAAAAAATGACTTAAAATGGTGGTTTCAAAAGGTGAAAAATGCATAAGGCTGATATAACTCGAATTAAACTATCTCAACATGTTTAAAACATCAAAACAAACTTGTTTGGCACTAAAATTGGATGCAGAACATAGTAATTCGAAAATTGAACTTGCAATAGCCAATTATGCAATCAAACAGCTCAACCACACCACAAGTTTTAAGTTTTATGGAGTCAATTGACAAATTACTGATGAAAAAAACTGACTCTAAAACAACAAACAAAAGTTGAACAAAACACTATGGAATTAATGTAAGATGACCAGCAAGATCTATATGCCAGACCAGATTTTAAAAACAAATCAAATGACTCAAACTATGATAGTGCAGATCGGTCAACTGCTGAAATTGTTTGTTCTGGAATTTTCACAATGGCAACCAACCTCATGCCTAGCATGTCATTGCTTATCTAGCTTGCACATTGTTACTAATCATCTAAGCATTCAAACTCAAAAATTAAACACCAAACAACTTCAGATTTTAGCTTCAAACAGATTATTAAACAAAAATTTCACAACAGACTATACACAATGAATCTGTTGTTCAATGACTGCATCCAAGCTCCCAAATTGGCTTATCATAGCTCATACTTGAACATTCAAACAGATAATCACATAAACCAGATCAAATCAGAGGCACACTTAGGATTTTTCTGACAAAATAAACAATGAATAAAACTTAACAAAACAGGAGTACGATTAAAAAATTAAAATGACTCTGATTTTGAACCGATAAAAAATGGTAAAAAAAAAAATACTCAAAGCACAATAGATTATGGAAACCTAAACACAGAGATGAAGAGATTCAAAACAACAAAACACGAAACTCCAACAGAGAAGACAATACAAACAGATCAAGACATTAAAGGAAAAATTGAACAACACGAAAGTTTAAACAAAATAAACGTAAAACAATTCAACTTAGAACCAAATGAAACCGAGACAAAACAAGATGAATCAACACGAACAGAGAAGGAATCAAGACGGTGAAGAAAATCGATGAACAACTCAGAAAAATTTTGAAGAAAAGAAACTCAGAATGAAGAAGAACAAGACAGAATTGAAATAACTCGTAAATCAGAGAAGCAATACTTAGCTTTGAAGCGTGCCTAAACCGAGGCTTAGAATACCACATGATAGACGATGGCTCAAGGCGAATCAGCGAGAAGACATGAAATCTGAAATAGCTCGAGCTGACAAACCGAAGAAACAACCGAGGAAGCGATTTGAGCCATGAAACCTGAGGTTTTGTAATGGAGAAATAAACGAAGCAGTAGAAGAACTAGGAACCCTAGGTTTGGAGGTTTGATCGGTGAAGATGCTATGGTTGAGCATTTTGGATGTTTTAAACAGTGAAAAGAGAGGATTCATCGATTGAATCGGTGGAATGGGCGAAGAAAGATGGAAACCCTAACGGAAGGTGCAGATCTACGAATTAGATCGATGAACATAGAGAATATGGTTTGGTGGAGAAGCTTACGGTACGAAATCGTGAAGAAGATGAAGTTGAATCATGGTTGATGAAGATATGGCTCGGTGAGGAAGGTCTCGAGGATAAAAGGCAGTGTGGTGAATGATCCTTCGAGAAGCTGAATGAACGAAATGTGTTGGTGAGGCAGCGTCACGAGAATGACGTGAGAGCAGGCAGGCACATGCTTAATGAAACGCTGACAAAGTGGTGGATGTGGCCGCTCGTGAGTGGTGCTCGTGGAAGAGTGAGAAACTGATGATGTGGAAAATGAGAGAAATGGAAGTGTGAGATGGAAGGTGAGGAGATCCTTTGGGATTCTCTAGCTTTGAATTTCAAGGTAGAATTGTCTTGGAGTTTTACTCAACAGAATAACAATTCAATATGGTCAAAAGTGATTATAAGAGGTAGTGACATGTCTATATATAGGACTAAAAGTCTCTCCTATCTAACACATGTCTAACACCTTTTACACATGCTTTAATAAAAGTAAAAGAAATACTACACTAAGCTAATTGGGCTTGGGCCCGTCTATCAGTAGTGATTATTATGGGCTTTTACCTTTTAGTCGCCCTAATCACAGTCCAATCATACCTTAATAAACACTAAGAGGTTGATTTATTATTACCATTCTATTAATCTGATCATTATATAACTAGTCGGCCAAGTTGTTCAATCAGGATGGTCGATCACAGGTGACATGTCCGTAAGGTCAGTCCAGAGTAGTCGGCCAAAAGGAGGTTGATCCATAGGGATCGATCTAGAGTGATCGATTAAATATATGACCGGTCTTGAACTTACACCGTTTGGTTGATTGTTAGTCGTTTGAACTTGACCGGATGGACATACGGTAAAATAATAATAATAACAATAATAATAATAATAATAATATTATTATTATTATTATTAGTATTATTAGTAGTAGTAGTATTATTATTATTATTATTATTATTATTATTATTATTATTATTATTACTATTATTATTAGTTGAATACTCTATGAGATTCTATAGAGGCAAAACTTATCTAATCTGGTAAAATATTAATGGAGCCCCTTAAGAGTTCTTAAGGGAGAACTAGACATAGTTTAGGTTGAGTGAACCAGTATAAAAAATCGTTATTCATTATATTTTTATTCAAAACTTTTTCAATTTATTCATACTATAAAAACTAGCGTCTAAGTATCTCAAAAACCCTTACATACTTTCTTTGCAAATTATTAGATGTTGCCTTGCGAAAAGATTTGAAAAACACTATTCACCTCCCCTCCAGCTTTTTTTCCTATAATTTCATAAGGAGATCATGATGGAGTTCTTACACATCAGATCTAGAGATTACGTGAGTTAGAGCTTTGTGTTATGTTTCAAAGTGCAAGTATGTGGATCTGGTGCGTTGAAGGACATGATCTATGTTGGTGATGGAGGCACGACATGTAGGGATTACAGATTTGGGCTTGTAGTGAGGTGCGATTGTGGTCTTGTTCTAGCGTGATGCTTTATTGAGGTGTAGTGAAGGTTTATGTGGGTGCTTAGGTATGTGTTTAAGTGGGACGTTGAAACGATGATGCGACGTTATTTCATTAAACAAATATGTGTGTGATGGATATATACCACGTGACAGCTTGTTATTGGCCAACTTCAACATTGTCACATGGCATGATCTGGTTAAGTTGATTTTAAGTGTAGGAGTCGTGAGAATAGACAAATAGGAAGATGTAATAGTAAAAACTAATTATGTGACTCATGCTAAAAAAGGAAATGTATATATAAAAGCTAAGGGTGCATTTAGCTCATCGTATATATTTTTCAAGAATTTGTTAATTTTGGCCTTATTCTATAACTTGAAACAATTTATTTTCACATTTTTTTATGAACTAAATTTAACTTCAGCTGCATCAATCAATATTAGAATCCAAAAATAATTTATGCAACTAAAAATCACTTTTTATGAAATTTTATTTCACAAGCTCAATAAATTCAATTATCATAAATCTTATTTTAATCAATATTTTAAACACAAAAATTTAATTAAATATTTAAAATTAAAGCTTAACTAAGAGCATAAATATACATTCATCACACCTTCATACTTATCTTTTTGCACTCTTAGGCAAAACAAAGCAATTTTAAAACTTTGTTTTGGGTTATTTTATTTCATATCTACACTGGATCAAACGTGCATACATCATTGAAAATATATCAATTTTCTAGAAATCAAGTTATGATGCACATACAAATGGAAAATTTCTATTTTTTTACACTTTAATTAATCCTTTAAGTTTACAAGAAGTCCATTTAATCACAAGAGTTGTGTACAAAAGGAGTCAATCCTACAACGACCGAGTTGTATACAAAAAAGTCAATCACTATAGGACCAATCTCTCACATTGTTGATTATTGGTCCTTGAGAGACGACCTGAGAGTCATTCCCTAGTTACTGCATTTAATTTGCAATACTAATTTGAGTCAAGTGTGACATCAACAATCAAGAGGTGCGACAAAAACCATGGACAAAAGAGGAACATTTAGGATGAGGACAGCAGTGTTGTACAAGTTAAACGTTGCCTCGACCGATGGATTTATGTCCATATTTATAGTTTCAACTCAAATTTTTGATATCATTCTTGTGTTTAAATTATTAATTTGAATAAATTTTATGACAAGTAGATTTATTGAATTTAAAAATTAAAAAAACTTAAAAAATGACTTTTAATTGCATAAATTATTTGAATATTCTAATAATAAAATTTCAATGATTCAAAGTAGGAAATTAAATGGTATGAGTTATAAAATAAAGTTCAAAATCAGAATTCTCCAAAGAAAAATACAAATAGTTGAGTGCACCCTTGGTTTTTCATTTACACACTTCCTTTTTCAGCAAATGAGCCACCATCACTTTTTACTCCTACACCCCTGTCTTTATAAATACTATCCCTCTTTTCTGATCTAGGCCACACATTTAGCCTTTTCTCCTACACCCCTCTTACCACTCATATGATCAGACCTTCTAAGATATTGCCACATGGCAATCAATCACTAATAAGGACAACCAATCGGATAATGCCACGTCATTGATCCTTGCACTCGTCAGTGAACCAATCAGATTACACCATGTCATCATCTTCTTCAACCTATCACCAACCAAACCCTAATCTCCTCAGGCCACCATCCTCCTCCCTCAACCCTTTTGCACTGTCGTTTCCACCTTGCATCGGCCACCATCAATGTCGTTCAGCCACCATCTTCATCATCTTACAACCAGAGCTACAGAAACCCAGAAAACCAGAAAGCCATTATCAAACTTCGTCACCACGAGTCTAGCCATCACCATCAAACTTGAATCACTTTTGCACCTGCTTCTGCTTCCTCGCGAGCTTCGCAGCAACCACCTCTTCGCACCTCGAGCAGCGTCGTTCTCACACGACAATCACGAAACCAACTCCATTCTCCACCACGCCACGAAGAAACACCTGCGAAAAACTATAGAACGAGCAGAACCCTAAAATTGCGACATCGAAAACCTCCACATCAATGAGCAGTTCGCGTTATCTCTTCGTACCAACCTGAAACCCATCGCGAAATCCATCACGCGATCCAGAGACTCCAAACCTGCAAATCAAAATCCCCAAAAATAGCAGCGCCTAATCGTAGAGAAAATCCCAAATCACAAAACCCTAAATCCCCAAATCGCGCTCCAATGTTCATCATCTTCCTCATGCATTCGCCATCCTCCATTGATGCAAACACCACAAAACCTTAACGGAGATTGGGCGAAATCGGGCCATCAACCACCACCAAGATCCACTTTGCACCTTCATTCGCGCCTCCATGCACCTGAAACACATAGGAAACCAGAAACCATGTCGTCGCGCCGTCAACCCCACCAAAAGGCAGAATTTCCCAATCTGAAAACCCTAATTTAGGTAGAGGAGGGGACTGCCACGTGGCAGTCCCTCATTGGGCAGTCTTCCTTGGACCAAAGCTAGTCAAATCTGCTCAAATCTGGTGAAAGGAGAGGCACAGTGTAAATATTAAAATTTTTAAACATTTGTGCAATTCTGGAAATGTAAAGAAAGGTTGAAATGCAATTTTGTGGAAAAGTCGGTTGTTAATAATTTATTAAAATTTTTACAAGATAATTAAATCTATAAATATCACAGCAAATATCTCTCAAATATTTTTTATAATTATTTAAAATTTATTAATTATTTGAAAGATATTGCACTACAAAATAAAAGATTTTATTAACATAATATTAAAAATCTAAGCGCCACTAAGGGAAGGAGAAGACGGTCATCATTCATGCAATCATACTCCTACACTGGGAAGCAATCATTCATAACTCCTCTCATTTTTATTTTACCATGTATTTCATACCATTCATGGAGGGCTAAGCTTGTAAAACTATTTCATTGTAATTTTATTATGGATTTTAACGTTAAGTTGAATTAATATTTTTATTTCTTTTGATTATTAATTTGGGTTATCTTCTTTTATGTTTTTCATCTCTCAATCACGTCAAAAGTAATGGTTTTTACATCATAAAGTATTTGAATCTACATGCATATTGATCATATGAGTTCAATGGTTTCTAGGTTTGATTGAAAATGTACTATGATTGAAATTAGGAACTTTAATATGATTGAATGGGTTTTCCCTATCAATTGATGATGTACTTTGATTAGTGGTAAGAATTTTAACAATAATTAATTGAGAATTTACTTTGGTTAATTAACTTTTAATTTGGTTAGGAGATTTAAGAATAGACATGATTAAACACAATAGGATTTAATTGAGAATGTACTTTGGTTGAATTTATTGTGAATAATCTAGAAAGGTCTTACTTTTGATTGAAAATCTACTTTGATTAATTGTAAGATTGTCCTCAAATTAATTAAGAATGTATTTTAATTAATTTGAAACTCAAAAAATAATCAATTGAACAATAATCTGTGGATAACCGATGATGAATCTATTTTGGAAAATTCTTATTTGTTCTTCTATTAAACCCACAACATTCTTCAATATTAATTTCATTAGCATAACTTTTCACTTTTATTTTTAAGCATTACATTGCATTTTACTAACCTTTCAGAGTCTTCATAAGAGTCAAGTATTTGAAAATAAATTCCGTATTTGTTGGAAAACGGCTAAGGATTAACCCTATCTAGTTTGTTTACTACTAACTTGACAATACTGAAGTTTTCTTGTAAAATAGTATTAATTTGATAGCTTTAATGACAACGTATTAATTGCCTCGATCAATCGGTTGACGATGGATGGACGGGCAATAATAGGCTCAATAGAGGTTGATGCTGCCTTAGAGCTATTGGTAGATGTCGAATGCTTATCTCGCATTTTCCTTTAAAAGTATACCTTTTCTAGATTCGTGCGAGCCATAATATCCGTAACACAAACAAGAATTTAGCCAAGTTAAAAGTTGAACAATGAAATAACTAAATGAGGAAGGATTGCTTACTAAAAACATCCTTGCAAATATTGTGAGATTTACAACATTTCAGGAGTGCCATGGTTGGTAATCAGCAAGGGAGTTCCTCCGACACTTTAAGTGCAGATTGTTCCTCCAACATCAGCAAACACCACGAGGTCATCCTCTCAAGATTCCTAGTCTAATAAAGGGGGACCTTTGGTCAATCATTCTCGCTGAAAAAGTATTTATGACCTTTGGTTTTAATAGCCACCTTGAAGTTCTTATATGAAGCAGTGAACAGTTGGAAGAGCTACTTGTCAGACTCACTTATTAAAGACAACCACCTCACCTTCTGGTTTGATCAAGTGCAAAAATGGTGAAGAAATAAGGTAGGAGTAGGGGTTAAGTGAACACTTTACACACTATTCTGAAGGCCTAAATGGTCACTCACGCATTTATATGAAGCTGAGTCAGAGCAACGTTTAATGCTCGTAATACTCTCACTTGGAAGTCGTTGAAAGAAATTTATACAAACAAGTTAGTAAAGAAACAAACATACACAAAGAAGAAGTTTAGCTCTAAATCTCCCTGACCGTGACATACTCATCCGACCATGACATATTTGTTTGTTCCCTTTACATACCTAGAGGTTCACGACATAATCATCAATGTTATCCCCAAGTATATACACCTGCTCAACTAATTCCACCATATCATTGCCCCATCAACATTGAGTGCAATATTTGCAAAGTGTGCAAAGCTTCGTGAAAAGAAAGGTGAAAATGATAGACAAACCTCAAGCCTATTTATAGAAAATAAAGGCCAACAGTTGCATCTTTTGGACTGCCAGATCGAGACATGTTAGCATAAAGTTGAAGAGAAGAAGTTTTGATGATGTCTCAAAGTCAAGTCTGAAGTGCTTTTGTTGCAAGAAGATCTTCATGAAGACTTGTCTTGTGTTAAAGCTTTTGTAATTTAGTAGATTTTTGTATAGGATGTGGGTTATCTTTGATTCTATGTATTCTTTGCCTTAGGTTATGTTAATATTTGTTTTGAATCAGAAAATCTCATTTTATACTCAAGATAATTGATTATCAACTTATAATAATCGATTATCAGTAATCAATTATGACTTGTCATAATTGATTATCATGTGAAATTATGAGATTTTTTAAGCAAGGTTTTTACCAATGTTCATTCATTAAATGCATAATTGATTACCATAAAATGGATAATCGATTATCACACGTTAATTAGCTGACAACGGATTTTTATAGGTATCCTAGAGTGAGATCTCTATAAATTAAATTGGGTCTCTCATCCTAATATGCAAAATACGAAATATGTTTATTTTGAAAATCTTATATGTTTAGTTGTGTGCTTTGGCTTTGAGAACTTGGTGTTGGCATAGAGCGAGAACTTTCATTCGGAGTTGATTGAGTGTTGTTGTCGTTGCTGAGTTGAAAGCCTATCATCCTTTGTGAAGATTCAAAGGAGGTATTCATCCTTCGTGAAGCATTCGAAGGAGGTGTTCATCCCTTGTGGTTTTCAAGGGAAGTGGGTTTCATCTCTTGGGGTAACAAGAAAGGTGTTCTAACCTTAAACTGTTTTATTTTCTTTGTGAATGTAGCAGTTTGTTGGTTTGTGATAGTGAAGCATTAATTCTCGGTTGAGATTAACAACTAAACGTAGGATCTGTTTGATTCGAAACAGTTTAAAAATCACCTGTGCAATTTTCTCTCTTCCTTACTCTTTTATTTATTTAATTTGGTATTAAGGAATTTATATTTGTCGGTACCAGGAATGGTATGGTTTGAAGCGTAAAACGCAGCAGAATAAAACTTAAAGTAGCGGAAAGCGTGTTCAGTCACTTTTTAAATTAAAATGGTCAGTTTTTAGAAATAAATTTTCTAAGAGAAAATTTATCGAACAGTTGATGTGCAAATAAAATTAAAGAGTGTAGGGAAGAGAAAACTCACACAAATGATTTTTATACTGGTTCGAATCAAAAGATTCTACGTCCAGTTGTTAATCACTATAAAAAGTGATTAACATTTTTCACTAAAAATATAGTTGTACAGATTACAAGATAATGAAATGAGTAAGGGATAGAAAACACCTTCCTTCGACAAACGAATCGGAAGAGCTTCCTTCGACACACGAACTGGAAGCAAGCACTCTGCCAACTCGAAGAGAACCGCTCTGACTTTCGACACACGAAACGCGAGCTTTTCCTATTCATGAGACCAGGCAGAGCACCTTGCCAACTCGAAGAGAACCGCTCCGACTATCGACACACGAAATGTGAGCTTCTCCTATTCACGAGACCAAGCAAAGGAACTTGAACTATAGCTCTTGAGAACTTCCTCTGACAAACAGTATTCTGCAAAGCTTCTGTTCAACAACGTTGCTTCTGCCATATATAGCCAACTACATTGAATATCAAAGGTCAAGTCCCAACTGCCACTAATAATCGATTATTGTAAATGATAATCGATTATTCAAGTCCGTTACAGGTTTTTTCAAAATGTGATAATCGATTATTTGGAAGTGATAATCGATTATTCCTGAAAGACTCATGATAATCGATTATTGCTTCTCATAATCGATTATTTCAGTAAAAATACAGGTTTTTACAAAATTTAAAGACTTTCCTATTGCACTTATATTCTACAAAAGTGCTTTTAAACATTTCTTCAGGTGAAAATTCTTGTAGCATCATCAAAACTAATTTCTTTAAGATTTTCCAATGCTCCTCATTGGTAATAATCTCCCCCTTTTTGATGATGATCAAAAATTCAATTTTTAAAAGCAACTTTGACTTCCCTGCAAAATATACAAGCTACAACAACAACAAAGTTAGCAATACTTGTATCAATTTAAATTATGCCTCTCCCCTTATATTATACTTCTCCCCCTAAAACTATACTTCTCCCCCTTTTTGATCATAAGCAAAAAGATTAAGGTAAAAAGCTCCCCCTAAATATGATCTCCCCCTCAATATGCATAAAAACAAGAGATCATTTTATTCATAAAAGAAAGAATTACATCAGCATCATGAGGAAAAACATACTAGCAACAAAACATAGAAGGAATAACAGACAATCAACAAAACATGCTAACATAGAACCTATATCTAAAACTCAGGGCTAGGGGATCTCTCAGGTGGTTGAATGTTTAGATGAGATTCGATGTTAGATAGGCAAACATCAAGTTCAAGAAATTGATCAACCATGTATTCATCAATAGATTGTTGTCACTCATAAATCTCTTCAAAGTGTGTTTTCTGTGCTAGACTCAAATCCTCTAATTGCTTAGATAATGTTGCAAAGTGTTCTTCCATAGAAGTTGAGGATGAGGAGGGTATGTTGGATGGACCAGCATCAGAAGGAGCAGCAGCACTTACTAGGTCTGCCATGTGTGTATCCATGTCATCTTCTTCACCATCATCTGAATGAGCATCATCTTTATGAATAATGACATTTCCCTGGGTAACAAATCCCATTTGTCTAAAAGTGGTGTCTCCAATCTCAGATCCAATGGCTTGAATTGTTTGAACATGTTCTCCTTCCACATTAACTCCTTTGTATTCTATAATTCTAGAAATGAGAAGAGCATAAGGAAAATGATAAGAATGAGATTTTTTTAGCTTTTACCATAGTGTCAGAAATAAGAGCAGGCCAATCAATGTGTATGTGATTTAGGATCCCATACAGAAGAAGCAAATCCTGTTCAGAACATTGGACATGGTTGGTTGCTCTAGGACATAATAGCCACACAATTAAGTAGTGGATCATCCTCTCTTCAACTTTAAAGCCATCAATAAGTAGTTGCCTACGGTTGGTCTGCTGTTCAGGATGGCGCAAGAAGGATTGAAAGGCCATCAGTCGGTTGAAGTCAGGAATTCCAAGATGAACTTTCACAGCATCATCCTAGATGGTAAGTTGAGCAACGTTGGTCCACACATCATCATCCAAAATTATACGGACCCTTTTCACTTTGATGGATATAATCCCGTCTCGATATCGCAAGTTGAAGTAGAAAACTCTTATGAGGTCGGGATAAATACAGCCTTTTTGCTTATTAAATGTGTGAGACCTTGACCAGCAAAAAGATCTGGAAACTGAAATCCATAGAAATGGAAAAATTCAAGGCGAATATACTTTACCGCCATGATTCTCCTTTCTTGCCAAGAATTAACATAGTCCGCATGTTTTTCTTGATCCGAAATCCACCCATTAATGGTTGCAGGACGTGGTTGAGAAGAAGAAGATGCTCCAGTATTTCTTCTACGTTTTCTTCTAGATTCATCCATGGAAGGAGTTTGAACTAATAGGACAGTGAGATAGTGAAGAGAAATAGAGAGAATTTTAGCTCTAGATTTGATTTCAGCAGTTTCTAGGTGCAAATGAGTGACTAATAATCGATTATAGGAGGCTATTTATAAGAAAAATGGGAAAACTAGCCGTTTATGGCCATTTATAGCCGTTATGGGACGCTCCAACAGCTCTATTTGTGAAACTATTCGCGTGATAATTGATTATTGCTAGAGATAATCGATTATCTGCTCAAGAATCACTGCCCCGAAATTGCATGATAATCGATTATTCCTGATGATAATCGATTATCTGTTCATAATTTCCCATATTTGAGTTTAAATTTGAATAATCGATTATTACCTTACGATAATCGATTAAAAACGCTATTTTTTTACGAAAATTGAAATTTTTTCATAAGCTTTGATCTTAAGACATATCTAACACTCCTAACTCTCTCCTAAGTTCATAGAATCTAGACACTCCCTTAAATGGCTCTCATCCTTAACAAAAGAAAGACGAATTTATAAAGTTTGAAATTTTATAAAATGAGAGGCAAATACATGATGAAATACCAAAGTATAGATGAATAACCAGATATCTAACAGCCTTTATATATCTCCCCCCTCAAATGGATACCAGGTATCACAAGATCATGTCATAAGATGTCAAACAAAAATTTCTCTTAAACTCAAAAAATAGATTCTGAAAAATATTTTAAGATCTGTTCAGTCCAAAACAATGGAGAGATGCTTATAAGCCAATTCAGATTTGTATTTGCAATTCCAAACTAGTTTCAGTGATTCTTTAGCAAATCAAATTCGACTTTTATCAAACTTAATTAATTCATTGAAATCAACAATCATTTTTCATACGAATAAGAAATCAATGATTCTACAATCAATTTATAAACTATAATGAAAGCAACAGTAGCTTAAATGAATGTGATTACATCACAGTTGCTCCAGTTTTAACAGGAAAGCATTTTTTCTAACACAATCAGTTCAAAAACTAATTTTGACAGCATAACTTATAACTTCCCAAACAACAACTATGATTCATGCACTCTCATATCCCAATTTGTTCAACCCCATTAATTCAGCTGTGCATATCAAAATAACATATACAAAAATTCAAACACAAAAGTTGTTTTAGATTTTATCTTTCAATAGTTTTTAAATCAAATAATTCACATCAAAATTATGCAAATTTGATCAGTTCATTTATTGCATCCAAGTTCTCAATGTGTATCATAGCTCGTACGGTATGCATTTGAACAAATCTCCACATAAACAACTTCGAGACAGAATTGTCAATTTAATCATCAATTGTCTTAATCATTCAAAAATGCAGATAGAAACTATCAACTAGCTCATTCAAATGAATTTTTCATTGCTTTTGATGCTTGATAGAAATTATACCAAGGCTAACTTCAAAATACTCATGAAATTGAATACCAAACCAGTTAAGCACAAAAGAAAAAATAATCATGGAGATAACAATGCACATGACTAACCATATCAAAAGATTAAATTCAACACATGAATGTCTCAAATAGATTAATTTCACTGATTAAAGTGTGTAAACAGACAAGAACACACCACAGGATGAATGAATCAGTGATGGACATATCATTCGCTCAAACAGAAATGAATATGACAGTAATCAAATAATGGAAGATCAAGTAAAATCAAGATGCAACAACACAGTTTAAACAATACTTAGCTCAATCACTTTGAGCTCGAACCAAGGCTTTGGATATCACTTGATGGACTCACTTCATGGCTTGGAGCATCAATTTCAAAAGCAGAATAATTTTAGAGTTCTCTTCTCCTTTTGAAAAACTTAACTTGCAAAGTAAAATAATACAATTTTGGTACCCATAATCTCATTTGGGTCCTTTGAGGTTAGAGACATATTACTTTATGACAGGAATCCAAACATATTTTCCATTTGGAACTCCAAAATGTTTAATGTTACATTTGTTTGAATTATGCCCATTTTTCATGCAATAAAAACAACAACATGCACCTTGTTTTTCACAAAAGTCCCCTTCTCAACCCAAACTCTACGAGTTCTTTTAAGTTGAGGTTTCCTATGTTGATGCATGTTCTTGTTTTTAACATTTTTCTTTCGAAAACCATTTTGAACATGTGAAATAGATTTGGTGGCTTTAGCAAGCAAATTTTCAAGAATATCTATGTCAAACATGTGACTCTTACATGAAAGGCATTCAACAGGATGTACAATTTTATTTGATTCAGACAATTTTATTTCTAGATTACTAACTTTGTTTCTTAAAACAACTTCTTCATCCAATTCACTTTCATATTTAATTTTCAATTCCTTAAACTCATTTTTCAAATTTTTATGATCCGCATCTAATTTCTCAGATTCATTTAACCATTCAAGAAAAGCTTTTTGTAAATCAAACTCACTAGTGTCAAGGCTAGAGCCACTTACTTGGCTTGCAGTGTCATCAGTAGCAACCGTCAAACATATGTTTTCTTCTTTAACAGAATCACTTGAACTACATGAGTCATTATCATTCCAAGCAATGTAGGCCTTCTTCTCTTTGTGAGTTTTCTTTTTCTTTCTTTCTTCACTTTTCTTGTTGTTTCGACAATCAACTTTAACATGGCCTCTTTCACCACATTCATAACATTTAAAGCTTGATGTGGAGCCTTGATTGTTCTTCTTTTTCTTCAAGAATTTTCTTACAGATAATTCATCGTTGACCATCAAACATAAATTTTTTTGGTCATTAGAATTGCTTGAGCTTGAGGAGCTTGATGTAGAGCTTGAGTCAGACACTGTTAACTTATCCACATCTATGACTTCATTATAACTGTGTCTTAAAAATTTCCACATTTCTTGTGCACTTTTATAAACAGAGACTTTGAAAAAATCATCAATGGTTAGTGCAGATAAAATTATATTTTGAGCCTTAATATCAAATTGGGCTCTTCTGTTTTCCTCAACAGTCCAGTCAAAATATGATTTTTCTACCTCTACACCATCAACTATACTTTTCGGAATAAAGGGACCATTTTGTACAGCTTCCCAGATGCCTCGGTCAATAGATCCCATAAAAATTTCCATTCTGACTTTCCAGAACGCATAATTATCACTAGTAAAAAGTGGTGGTCTGTTAATAGAAGCACCCTCGGCATATACAAGGTTTTGGTTGTGACCGGCCATTTTCGCAAATTTTGAAAGACTATCAAACACGCTTTGATACCAATTGTCGGTACCAGGAATTGTATGGTTTGAAGAGTAAAACGCAGTAGAATAAAACTTAAAGTAGCGGAAAACGTGTTCGGTCACTTTCAAATTTATTTTCGAAATAAATTTTCTAAGAGAAAATTTATCGAACAGTTGATGTGCAAATAAAATTAAAGAGTGTAGGGAAGAGAAAACTCACACAAATGATTTTTATACTGGTTCGAATCAAAAGATCCTACGTCTAGTTGTTAATCACTATAAAAAGTGATTAACGTTTTTCACTAAAAATATAGTTGTACAGATTACAAGATAATGAAATGAGTAAGGGATAGAAAACACCTTCCTTTGACAAACGAACCGGAAGAGCTTCCTTCGACACACAAACTAGAAGCAACCACTCTGCCAACTCGAAGAGAACCGCTCCGACTTTCGACACACGAAACACGAGCTTCTCCTATTCACGAGACCAGGCAGAGCACCTTGCCAACTCGAAGAGAACCGCTCCGACTATCGACACACGAAACTCGAGCTTCTCCTATTCACGAGACCAAGCAAGGGAACTTGAACTATAGCTCTTGAGAACTTCCTTTGACAAACAGTATTCTGCAAAGCTTCTGTTCAACAACGTTGCTTCTGAAAATTTCAGAAGTCCAATATATAGCCAGCTACCCTGAATATCAAAGGTCAAGTACCAACTGTCACTAATAATCGATTATTGTAAGTGATAATCGATTATTCAAGTCCGTTACAGGTTTTTTCAAAATGTGATAATCGATTATTTGGAAGTGATAATCGATTATTCCTGAAAGACTCATGATAATCGATTATTGCTTCTCATAATGGATTATTTCAGTAAAAATACAGGTTTTTACAAAAGTGCTTTTAAACATTTCTTCTGGTGAAACTTCTTGTAGCATCATCAAAACTAATTTCTTTAAGATTTACCAATGCTCCTCATTGGTAACAATATATTACAAAAAATTATTAAAGGTATTATTTGCGATAAGAAACCCTCTTGGTTTCTTGTACACGCTAACCATTCTGTTGCACCTTTCTAACAATTGGTATCAGAGCTTGCTTTGATAGTAATTCAAAATTACAGGTGTTAGACCCCTGGCAAGTGTACCACATCGTATCAAGTAATAATAATCGGTAATCCCAATATCGTTCTTCCGAGAGGACTCTTAAGGCCTTATCTTTCGTGTAAACTAATCGTTTAAGACTTGAGTAAAAGAAAATAATTTGAATGGTTTGAATGCAAAACAGAAATAAACATGCAAATGCAAGAATTCAATTGACTAAGAGAAACTATGAATGAATGAGGTTGTTGGGGTTTACAATTTCATATTATCCACCCTCATATATCTACTCTTCTTATTTACTTTGCTTATTTATCAAATTGCCATGCAAACTTTCTTGGTTTACCCTTAACCCAATCCTTTGGTGAAAAGAGCCTATTACTAATTACCGGCTTGTTATCCATAGCCTCCCCTAGTAACTAATAATGCATAATGAGCGGAAGCAAAATACAATTGATCGTCCTACCCCTATGCCTAGGCAGTATTAACATAATCAAGGAATTCTCCCCAGTTCATGACATTACTGTATGTCCCTATATCAATAAAGACAAACAACATCTACCGAATGAGTTAAACGGTAGAAGCATTAAGCAAAGGTAAAGAACCTAACAATTGATAAATCAAACATATGCAAGGATATAAAGTAAACAAGAATTTCAATATATGAGAGTTTCAAAAGATTACATTGTTCCCCAACAACTAAGGTTTAGTTCACCATAATCATGGTGAAACTAGATGAATTAAATTGAAGAATGGAAAAGCAAACCCTAGAATTGATAAAGTGGAGCCTAAGCATCCAATAAATCTCCTCCAAAGGTGTAAAGCTGTTGTGGACTTTGTTCTCTGCCAAAAGAATTACGTTTGGATTCACACTAGGGCTATATATAAGCCAAAAAGATAACAGAAAGATCTCCAAATCCAAAATATAAAAACAAACAACCGCCCAAACGCCTAAATTGACCGCTCAGCGGTTTGCCTCAACACACACCACCGCCCAGGCGCCTAAAATTACCGTTGAGCGGTTTGCCTCTTGTCGCTTTGGACGCTCAGCGTCACCGCCTGGGCGCCAGACAACAACTTTTCCTTGCACTAGGATGCTCAGCGGTGGAATTTACCGCTGAGCGGTTCACAAACTCTTCTTTGCTTCCTTTTTCTCCTTCATTCCTTAGTCTATGACCTTCCTACTTCATTGCCATCTTCAATTTTCATCAAAACCCTGTAAAACAATGCAAAACAAGCATAATATCTCTAAAAATAACCTTTGACTCTCATGTAACACAACTTAAGAGTTTTACTTGATTCTAAGCTCATTTTAAGCTACAAAGGGTGTGATTTAATATCAAATTTATGCATAAAAATAACGGTTTTGAGACCGTTATCACAACCCAAACTTAAAACTTTGCTTGTCCTCAAGCAAAACAAAACAAGACTTGGCCTTCCAATTTTTCATCAAATAGTTCTACACTTTTCAAAACCCTTTTCTTCATGACAAGTTATTTTCCAATTCAGATATTCAGTGGAATCATACCAAAATTCAAGCATGCTTTCAATCCAATCTAGTTCACCTACTTCAATATTTCCCAACAGATATTTTATTCATGAACGATCAATCCACTAAGCATAGATGTAAACCTGGATTTCAACAATTCTTACCAAGCAAGTGTTTCACTCAATCACTCAAGTGTTTAAGGAATCACTCCACTCTTTACTATTCACATGCCACATAAAACAATATTGCCATGTATCTAAAACAATAAAAATCCTTACATGCAAATACCATCACAAGGACTTTTCCAAGGCTTATAATGAGGCTAGGCTATCAAGAAAATTTGGTTTTTCTAGATTGCAAAATCCTTGAGTTAAGAGAGCTATTTCATCATTGAAAAGGTTCAAGTTTAAACTCTCTCTATCACCAAACTTCTTTATTCCCAACTTCTTCCCTTTTTATCAATTTTTTTGCATTGAGTTCCTTTTTCATGCTTTTACTTTTTCCTTTTCTTCTTTACTCATGCATTTTTCTTTTCAATACTTGAACTCAATGCTCTTCTTTTGCCTTTCAATTTTCCCCATACAACCCCAAACTTGAACCTTTTCATCACATAAGATTATTCTCAACCCTACTCAAGATAAATAATTTCAAATCAAGGGTTCTCATCCTGTTTAAGGCCAAGGTTCAAAAAGGGTATAAAATTTTAAACTTTTTGGGTGAAATTTTGGCTAGATAAGGGCTTCCAAACATGGCCTTGATCATATAACATAAGCATGCACATCAATCAATTATCAAGACTAAGGCAATATCATTCATGATTCCCTGTGAACAATACATATATCAGTAAGAACTCTGGAGCTCAAAACCTCACACACATGTTTTCTCACACATCATTCATTTATCCTGCTTAGCATCACAATCACAATCATGAACCACAATACATTTGTTCATATAATTAGTGAATCATTTAACTGGATATCAACACACATACATTCTCAGTCAACCACATTCAATCATTATCCAATACTTGTCATGCATTTTAATACTACCATCAGAACCATTGTACAAGCCAAGCATAGACACAAAATAAAAGTTCAACCTATTCTGAGGATTCAAAGTGCAAAAGTAAAAGAAACCTGGGTTGCCTCCCAATAGCGCTTGTTTAATGTCACGAGCCTGACCCAAACTTGTTTAGCACTTATCAGTAAGTGCAAATCCTTCCAACACCCATTAGTAGGTGTACCTTCCTGTATCCTTCAGTAGATACATAAAATTTAGCATCCCTCAGTAGATGCTACCCAAAAATTATTCGAAAATACCAATATTTACAAGTCCAAGTAAAATAAAATTAATGTACAACAATCACTGGGGTACCTCCCAGTAAGCGCTCTTTTAACGTCATTAGCTTGACCCGGTAGAGTTCAAACACCCATCAGTAGGTGTTGATACTCCCTTTGCTTGATATTCTTTTCTTCTCTTCTTCCTGCTAAATTTCGTCATAAAGTTGATAACACCAAGCACCTGTTTCCATGTCTCCATCATAGGAGCTTTAATCTCCAATTTCTTGAAGATCTCCAAAAAGCACTTGAAGTTCATTTTCTTCCTATGATACTTCTTTGGATGAGGAAGAGGTTTTTCATATGATCTTTTCTTCTTTCCTCTCTTCCTCTTTTTCTCACTCTTCTCCTCCTCTAACTTTCTCTTTTTTTCTCTTTTTATTTTCTTCTTTATTTTTCCATATTTTCTATTTTTCTTTTTCCTTTCAACCACTTGAATGGTAAAGCTCCTTGGATCTTGTAATTTAGGAGGTAATGTTCTCTGTATGACTGCACTGCAATTTCCTTACACCTCAATAGTTTCCTTCTCAAAAATTTCGTATATGAGGGCATTTGCTGAAGTGCTTCACAAAATGGTATGGTTATTTCCAACTTCTTAAAAATTTTCATACATCGCTCCAATTGCTTTTCTTTTTCCCTCCTAGAATATGTCTTTGGATAGGGCAAGGGTTTTTCATACTCCCTCTTTTTCTATTTTACAACCTCTTCTTCTATCTTTTCTTCATCTATCTTCTCCTCAACAACAACCTTTTCTGTTTCTATCTCTTCTATCTTTTTCACCTCTCTCTCTCTATCTTGTCCTCATCAACAACCTCATCAATTTGTGTCTCCAAATTCTTGAAGGTAACTTCATGGCTCTTAGAATCGTACTTCTCCAAAAATTTGTCAAACTTTTCATTAAGGTTTTTGACTTGTTCTGTCACATCAGCTATCTGATGACATAATTGTTGATCATACTCCCACGTTTCTGTTGGTAAAGAGATTTGTTGCTGCCACTGATATTTTTGTATCTCTTCCATGCTTGTATGAGAAGAAAATCTTGTATACATGCCCTGTGGAAAATATTCGTCATTCTTTACACTCTCCTTTATGCTTTTGACATGGTATACTTCCAAATTCATGATCCTCTGAAGAAGTTCATCCTAATTTGTATTTTTCTTAAGTGGAGTAATTTGTTGCTCATCAGCTTGCCTAGATTGGCTTTGATCCATATATGAGTGAGGTTCCCACCAGTGGTTGAAATTATTTTGATAGAATTGAGTGCCCATAGAACCAAATTCTTGTACATACTGCATCCTATAAACATTAGGCACAAAATCCTAGAAATAATTTATTAGAACAAAAAAAAAATAAACATAAAAATCAAGTCAAAGTTAATCAGTTTACACTACTAGAAAAAGTTAAACCAAGAGTCCTCGACAACGGCGCCAAAAACTTGTTAGACCCCTGGCAAGTGTACCAGATCGTATCAAGTAATAATAATCGGTAATCCCAATATCGTTCTTCCCAGAGGACTCTTAAGGCCTTATCTTTCGTGTAAACTAATCGTTTAAGACTTGAGTAAAAGAAAATAATTTGAATGGTTTGAATGCAAAACAGAAATAAACATGCAAATGCAAGAATTCAATTGACTAAGAGAAACTATGAATGAATGAGGTTGTTGGGGTTTACAATTTCATCTTATCTACCCTCATATATCTACTCTTCTTATTTACTTTGCTTATTTATCAAATTGCCATGCAAATTTTCTTGGTCTACCCTTAACCCAATCCCTTGGTGAAAACAGCCTATTACTAATTACCGGCTTGCTATCCCTAGCCTCCCCTAGTAACTAATAATGCATAATGAGCGGAAGCAAAATACAATTGATCGTCCTACCCGTATCCCTAGGCGGTATTAACATAATCAAGGAATTCTCCTCAGTGCATGACATTGATGTACGTCCCTGTATCAATAAAGACAAAACAACATCTACCGAATGAGTTAAACGGTAGAAGCATTAACCAAAGGAAAAGAAACCAACAATTGATAAATCAAACATGTGAAAGCATATAAAGTAAACAAGAATTTCAATATATGAGAGTTTCAAAAGATTACATTGTTCCCCAACAACTAAGGGTTTAGTTCACCATAATCATGGTGAAACTAGATGAATTAAATGGAAGAATGGAAAAGCAAACCCTAGAATTTATAAAGTGGAGCCTAAGCATCCAAGAAATCTCCTCCATAGGTGTAAAGCTGTTGTGGACTTTGTTCTCTGCCAAAAGAATTACATTTGGATTCGCACTAGGGCTATATATAAGCCAAAAAGATAACAGAAAGATCTCAGAATCCAAAATATAAAAACAGACAACCGCCCAGGCGCCTAAATTGACCGCTCAGCGGTTTGCCTCAACACACGTCACCGTCCAGGCGCCTAAAATGACCGCTGAGTGGTTTGCCTCTTGTCGCTCTGGACGCTCAGCGTCACCGCCTAGGTGCCAGACAACAACTTGTCCTTGCACTAGGACGCTCAGCGGTGGAATTTACCGCTGAGCGGTTCACAGACTCTTCTTTTCTTCCTTTTTCTCCTTCATTCTTTAGTCTGTGACCTTCCTACTTTATTGCCATCTTCAATTTTCATCAAAAACCCTGCAAAACAAGCATAATATCTCTAAAAACAACTTTTGACTCTCATGTAACACAACTTAAGAGTTTTACTTGATTCTAAGCTCATTTTAAGCTACAAAGGGTATGATTTAATATCAAATTTATGCATAAAAATAACGGTTTTGAGACCGTTATCAACATGGAAACATCAAACCTTTGTTGAGGGTGCCTTTATCAATAGACCTCCATTGTTTACTGGAGAAAAGTATGCTTTTTGGAAAGTGAGAATGCAAATTTTCACGGAATCTATTTATCGTGAGATTTGGGAAACTATCACAAATGATCCTTTTGTTCCTACTATGTTTATTAACAATTTGCAAGAATCCAAACCGCAAGAACAATGGAATGCTAATGATAGAAGAAGATCCCAACAGGACGTGAAGGCTCATAACATAATATCATATGCTTTAACTGTTGGTGAATTTTACAAGATCTCAACCTAAAAGACTGCTCAAGAGATGTGGGAGATGTTGAGAGTCACCCATGAAGGAACTAATGATGTTAGGAGAGCTAGAAGAAATACTTTATTCCAAGAGCATGAGATGTTCCGCATGAAGCACAGAGAAACTATTGTAGATGTTCAGAAGCACTTCACGCATATAGTGAAGAAACTATTGTGTCAATGGATGCATTGTTTGGTAAGTTGACAGAACATGAACTGAATCTCAGGGGATTGAACGAGGATGAAGAGAAAGGAAAGAAAAAGACTCTGGCGTTCAAATCTGAGATTGATAAAAGCAAACATCTTAATGAAGAAAAAGACTCTAAAGAAGATGAATAAAATATGAGTCTCTTCATTAAGAAATTTAACAAGTTCATGAAGTCCATGGCAAAAGAAGATTTAAAAATGGGAAGAAGGAAAACAAGGAATCATCATCAAACTATCGTTTTTATGGTTGCGAAGAAAAAGGACACATGAAGGCGGATTATCGAAACCCAAATTGTTTGGTTTATCGTGGGGGAGGTTCACGGGGGTTACACAAACACCAATGACATCTGAGCCCAAGCATATAAAGGATTGACACCACTCTCTACCCAAAACCTTAAGGCAATGGGTTAATGGGTCTTTCATCTTATATAGTGCTCCACTTTCTCATTGCTATCCAATGTGGGACTTAGACTCACACTTGGATTCCCAACCCAAATAAGGGTGAACAAAGAGGTCAAAAGAAGTTCTTCGAGAAAAAGAAGGCATATATTTCTTGGGAGGAAGATAATGAATATACAACAAGCTCAAGCGACTCTTATGAGCAAGCCAACATATGTTTGATGGTTGATGATAACATCTCTGAAAATCAAGTATCTCTAGCGATTCTGAAAATTTAGATTATAATGAGAGTAAATTGCTTGACACATATAAAGAATTATTATTTGAATCAAAGAAATTAGATAATACTCATAACAAAATAAAAAAGGAATTGAAAGAATTAAAACCAAATTACGAAAATATTCTTGAAGAAAATAAAGATTTGAAAAATAAAATTTTATATTATGAGATATGTAAATATACTAAAAGTGAATAATGTATTTTATGTTCAAATAAAAAGAAGCCTCTTTATAAAACAATCAACACTAAAAGTAGTAATAATTTAAAAATAAAAAAGGTTGTTAAACATGTTCCTAAAAATAATTATAATTACTTCGATTATAATTATGGTAATAAAATTAAAAATGTTCCAAAATATAATTATAATCATCATGATTATAATTATAAAAATAAAATCAAGTATGTTCCTAATTATAATCAAAATTATTATTTTATGATTATAATTATAAAATTAAAAATTAAAATAAATATAAAATAACCCGTAAAATTTGGGTAGAGCAAGGAACTAATTATAGAAAACCAAATGTTGCTACATGTTTTTATTGCATGAAACATGGTCATACATCAAATAAATGTAAAATAAAACATTATGGTGTTGCTTGTGGAGAGTTTACTTGGGTTATAAAATAATTTAAATATTTGTCTAACTAACTCAAATGACTCGGTGGTTAGGTACCTAAACTAGCTTGTTCTCTTTTTATTTTGAAGATGGGTTATAAATCCAACAAGTCCATGTGGTACCTTGATAGTGGTTGTTCAAGGCACATGACAGGGGATAGGAAGAAATTTTCAAACTTCCGAATGAAAGAACAAGGTTATGTCACATACGGTGACAATAACAAGGGAAAGATCCTTGGAGTAGGAGACATAGGAAATGCAAATACCTTGATGATAAAGGATGTACTGTTTGTAGAAGTTTTGAAGCACAATCTTCTCAATATTAGTCAATTATGTGACAAAGGTTTCAAGATAACATTCGAACCCAAATATTGCATTATCCATGAAAAAGATTCTTCTGAAATTGCTTTGAAAGTTATTAGACATGCTAATATTTATTTAATTTATTTGAAAAATATCTCAAATAAAATTATTTCATGTTTAGTAGTAAAAGAAGAAAATCAATGGTTATGGCATAAGAGAACTGCTCATATTCATATGCAACAATTGAATAGACTCATATCTAAAGGCTTAGTAATTGGTCTACCAAAACTCAATTTTATTAAAAACAAACTATGTGCTGCATGTCAAAAGGGTAAACAAGTTAAATAATCTTTTAATTCGAAAAATATTGTTTCGAGTGAAAAACCCTTAGAACTCTTGCAAGTGGATTTATTTGGTCCTTCAAGGATAAAAAGTTTTGGTAGAAATTATTATGCTTTAGATATTGTTGATGACTATTCAAGATATACATGGACATTCTTTATTACTCTAAAGAGTGAAACTTTCAAAGTTTTCAAAAAGTTCGCGAAACAAGTTCAAAATGAAAATGATTTGAAAATTAAATTTATTCGTAGTGATCATGGAACGGAATTTCAAAATGAATAATTTGAAAAGTTTTATGAAGAACTTGGAATTTCTCATAACTTTTCTGTACCTAGAACTCTACAACAAAATGCGGTTGTAGAAAGGAAGAATAGATCTTTAGAAGAACTTGCAAGAACATTATTAAATGAATCTAAAATTCCAAAACATTTTTGGGCTGGTGCTATGAGTACTGCATGTTATGTTTTAGATAGAATGCTTATTATTCCTATTTTAAAATGTACTCCTTATGAATTATTTAAAGGAAGAAAGCCTAACGTTTCCCATTTAAGAATATTTGGATGCAAATGTTTTGTTTTAAATAATGCAAAACAAAATTTGGGTAAATTTGATTCAAAATTCCATGAAGTTATATTTCTCGGTTATTCTCTAACTAGTAAAGCATATAGAGTTTTTAATCAGAGAACGTTTGAAATTAAAGAATCTATGCATGTTGGCTTTGATGAAATTGTGGACCTTAAGGAAAAACTTCTCGAGTCAAGTGAATCAGATGCATGTGAAGAAAAAGACTTGCAAGAGACAACAATTGATGAGACAAATAGTCAACCTAAAGATTTAGCTAAGACATGGAAACAACCCCGAGGATTATCATTAGACAATATTATTGGAGATATCTTTAAAGGGGTAAGTACTCATAAAAGCTTAACAAATTATTGCATGACTGTGGCTTTAGTTTAACAATTAGAACCTAAGAATATCAAGGAAGCTTTAGAAGACGATCAATGGTGTGTAACAATGCAAGAAGAACTCAACCAGATTGAAAGGAATCAAGTGTGGGAGTTAGTCCCTAGAGAAAGTACTCATGAAGTGATAGGAACAAAATGGGTGTTCAGAAACAAACTGGATGAAGATGGAAACATCACCAAGACTAAAGTTAGGCTTGTTGCAAAAGGATATAGTCAAGAAGAAGGTATTGATTATGATGAAACAAATGGTCCTGTTGTCAGGTTAGAGGCAATATGCCTACTTCTTGCTTAAGCATCTATTATGAAATTTGAATTATTTCAAATGGATGTTAAAAGTTCTTTCCTAAATGGTTATTTAAAAGAAGACGTATTTGTTTAACAACTAATGGGCTTTAAAGATTATAAATATCCAAATCACATCTTTAAGTTAAAGAAAGCTCTTTATGATTTAAAACAAACAGCTAGATCTTGGCATGAAAGGCTTAGCAATGTTCTGCTAGAAAATAAATTTAATAGAGGTAAAGTTGATTGCACGTTGTTTATAAAAAAAGTAGGAAAACATATTCTGCTTACCTAGATCTATGTTGATAATATTATATTTGGATCAACTAATAAATCTCTTTGCGAGGATTTTACTAAGACTATGCAGGGCGAGTTTGAAATGTCAATGATAGGTGAATTAACATTTTTCCTTGGTTTACAAATCAAGCAAATGAAAGAAGGTACGTTTCTTTCCCAAACTAAATATTGTAGGGAAATCCTGAAGAAATTTGAAATGGATAAAGATACTAAGGAGGCATCAACTCCTATGGCTACATCATGTTATCTCGACAAGGATGAATCATGTATGCCCGTAAACCAAACTCTGTATAGAGGCATGATAGGTTCATTGTTATATCTTCCTACTAGTAGGCCAAATATGATGCAAAGTGTATGTGTTTGTGATAGGTATCAAGCTAGTCCTAGAGAGTCTCACCTTACCATAGTTAAATGTATCCTTAAGTACCTTAAGAGAGTTGTGTCTTTTGTATCCTTAAGTACCTTAAGAAAGTTGTGTCTTTTAGGTTGTGGAATCCTTGTGGGGATGAACCTAGTCTTGTAGGGTTTTCTAATGCAGACTATGGTGGTTGTAAGATAGATAGAAAAGGCACTAGTGGTACATGTCACCTCTTGGGTAGTTCCTTAGTTTTCTGGCATTCTAAGAAACAAGCTTGTGTAGCTCTCTCAACCACATAGGCTGAGTATATTGTTTCAGGTAACTGTTGTGTCCAAATACTAACGATGAAACAACAATTAAAGGATTTTGATATATACCTTGACCATATACCTCCTAAGTGTGATAAAACCAGTGCCATCAATCTTACTAATAATCCCATTATGCACTCTAAAACCAAACATACAGATTAGACTCCATTTTCTTAGAGACCATATCCAAAAGGGGGATTGTGAGATAGAGTATATTGATACCAAGCATCAATTAGCTGATATTTTCACCAAAGCATTGCCCAAAGAGATATTTTATGAGCTTAGGAGGGACTTGACACTACTGCAAAATCAGCGTATAACGTCACGCGTTCAATGTCCAACCACCGAATAGCCAATGTTAAAAAGGATCGATGGCATTTTTGTAAATAAATACAATTATTAAACGTCGTTTATAATTGTAATTCGACGTAAAATGATATAAAATGTTGAATGCCCTAGCGTTAGACGTTAAAAGGTTAGTGAATTCAATAAAAATTTGAGCGGGGGATTGAAAATTCATTCATTTTATCCTAACGCGCGAGACCCTCTTCTCTTCTCAAACTTTTCTCAAACGAAGTTTGATGACCATCACAGGTAATCTTTCTTTCATTTGCTACAAATGCATGTTAATTAACTACTTTATGTATGATTTTCGTTTGTTTTGACAGATTATTTTCGTGCTCTTGTCCTTCATAGGCGCATTCTGCACTGGTGACGACACTTTATTTCGATGAACCCATCTTTTGAAGGTTAGTTTTCATTTTCGTTTTGAAGAACTTATTTGTTGAACTTGTTTGTTGTTTTTTTTTTGTTGAACTTGTTTGTTGTTATTGTTTGGTTGAACTTGTTTGTTGTTGTTTGATTGAACTTGTTTGTTGTTGATTATTGTTGTTTGTTGTTGATACTTCATAGTTCATGCTTTATAAAATACCAAAAAACTGAAATTTGTTGTTTTTCTACTTTTCAGGTCTCGTAGAGTTGTAAAAAAGGATCACAATTAATTAAAAAAATGATTAACGTCGTATATTGAAAAAATTTGACGTTAAATTAAAGTCGTATATTGACGAAATTCGTCGTTAAAAGCCCAAAATATCTGACGTTGTATCCGATTTTTGTACTAGTGTAGGAATCCTAGAAATTGCTTGAGGGTCTTGTTTGTTGCATTTTGTTTCATTTTTTTTTGAAAATCTTCATGTTATGTTGTGTTTTGTTTTAATTCCCTTAATGAAAATTTGCCTTATAGACGTCTGATTCCGCCACTCTGACTTCTAAAACCTTTTAGACGTCTGTTGTGGTGGGAACCGACGTTTGTAGACGTCTGTTATGGGGGGAACCAGCTTCTAAATGTCTGCATTAAAGCACTGCGAACGCAAGGCAGCAGTTACGCGCACTCATTGTTCATCATCGTCCTCGCATTTTCTCTCCACGGGCTACGTTTTTCAGGTTCGTTTTCTTACTTTTGCATCATTAAAAATTAATTTTACTCCAATTACATTACTCTTTGATGAATTATCTTTCATTTCAACCAATTAAAATGCGTTTTCGTTGAGTTTTGTCCGGTTTTGCTCGTGTCCTTCGGCAGCGTTCTTGGACGGCGATTTCTTGCGTTTTGCACTCCTCTAATTCCCTCCTCTACATTATTAAAACCACTCAATACAAAAAAAAAACGTACAATCCATTCTCTTCAACTAAAATATAAAGTTGTAAACTCGAATCACCATAAGCCAGGAGCAACTCGAGGGGCCTCAAGCGGAGAAAGATCCTATCAAATACGGCGACATTTTAGACGTCTGACCTATAGAGTCCGACGTCTATATAGACGTCTGACCTATATAGTCCGACGTCTACATAGATGTCGGTCATATCCTGACCAATGTGTAATTAACGTCACCCGAATAGACGTCGGTTCCATATGTGACGTTAAAAGCCCAAAATAATCGACGTTAAACAGCGTTTTTCCACTAGTGAAATTTTTTTAATCATACATAATACTTTTTAATATTATCAAAAAGGGAAAGAAGTATGTATTAAAAGACTTAATTTAATTATATTTATCTCTTGTCTACTAATCCCTTTTTTTTAAGTTATGTATGAGTTACATATTAGTACAGGTTACAAAAGGCTTTAAATCAAAATAAATCAAAGAGTTTTTTATCATCATCAAAAAAAGGAGATTGTTAGCATAAAGCTGAAGAGAAGAAGTTTTGATGATTTCTCAAAGTCAAGTCTCAAGTGTTTTTGTTGCAAGAAGATTTTCATGAAGACTTGTCTTGTATTAAAGTTTTTGTAATTTAGTAGATTTATGTATAGGATGTGGTTTATCTTTGATTCTATGTATTGTTTGTTTTAGGTGGTGTTAAAATTTGTTTTAAATCAAAAAGTCTCATTTTATACTCAAGATAATTGATTATCAACTTATAATAATCAATTATCAGTAATCAATTATGCCTTTCCATAATTGATTATCATAAACAATTATGAGAATCTCAAATTACTCATCCAAACAAGTTTTTTTAATGAATAAGAATCTCAAATTACTCAATAAATTAAAAATAATAAAATACTGAGTTAAGGAAGCTCATAACTAAATTATCGTAAATACTCTTAGTAAAGAAAAACTCACTAATAAAAATTTTCCTCTCTTTTTCTTCTCTTGAATTGCTTAATATATGAGAAACATAAGTTTCTTATTAGCAACTTAATGGAAAAGTAATTGGACATGGCTCAATATAAAACAAAAAACTAACATGTTTTTTACTACCTTTCCCTTTTTTCACTTCTTGCTTAAAGCAGTTGTTCTTTTAGAATCATAATGAAAAAGTTTCCAAAAAATTTAAACGTACACATTCAATTATCTTTTTCTTTTTTGTTCTATACCTTCACCATTAAACTTGGAAATGAGAAACAAAGATCATTGAGAAAAGCAAAAGTGAAGGGGCATGAAAGCAAATATGGAATGAGAAAATTTTCTCCTTATCTAGTTTTCCTTCTCTCCCATGTAGAGAGATACGAAGGGAAGAAAATACAATTTGAAACATTGCAACTATAACGATTAAAATATTTTTGTTTATATCTTAGAATTTAAATTATAAAGATATAAAAGTAAATTTTAAAAACTCTTCATTATCCCTTAAAACAAAGAACAAAATAGTTACCTCTCCTACCTTTTATTAATTTTCTCTCTCTTCTCACCTCTTAACCAAATGTAATTTCTAATCAAATTTATTTCCTTCTTATCTCTTCCTTTAAAAATTTTCCTTTCTCTTTTTTCCTTTAAATCAAACAAAGTTTAAGACAAAATCAAATGTTGGGATTAAGTTACTGATATTTTTAACTCAAAAATAAGATTTTATTATAATTGTGTAAATTTTTTTACTTGAGTAGTTGTATATTAAAGGTTGAACCAGAGGTGTTTACGTTGGTCAAGTGGATTTTATATTTATATTTACCCTATTCCATCTTTTTTTATAAAGTAATTTATTTGGAGTCTAACCTAATTTAATTAGGTCTTAATAATATGTATGTTTGACCAAACATGCTTATGAAATTTTAATTTTGATGTTAGTAAACAATAAAAGCATATTTAAGAACTCAAACAAATAGTCCTTTAAGCAGTATTTCGTCTGAAAAGTTACATGTGATGCTTTAGTATACATCTAAAACGTCATATATGAAATCATCTAATACCCTTTAAGGTATAGTACCCTTGAAGGTATAATGCCTTTTACTCTATAGTAAATGTTTCAAATTATAAGCGTCCCACTAAGTGTTAATCTATTGATAATCTAACATCTCTTAACCGTTTTTTTTGTAAACTCTCGTAACTTTGTAAGAGAAGTTAGCCTAAGTCCTACATTTGATACAGTCAAACATTTTTCTTTTTATTAGGAGTGCATAATGAACCTAAAGATGCTTATTTAAAAGAATATTAGGGAAATGTTTTTGAAGCTTGAAAGAACACTTAGGATAAATCAATAATAACTTGGAAATAAAAAATACTTGTAACTAGTTATGTTAATTGAATGTGTTAGTAAAAAATTGGAATAATCTCAATTGTAGAAACAAATTTTAAAAATGTAAGAAGTTTTTAAAACATAATTTAATGCTAGTTATTCTCTATTTGTGCACTAAAAAGGTATTTGTAGGTTTATTTGAAATTTGAAGAAAATGGGACTCAAATTAAATATGGATTAATAATAAGTTAGTTCAATTTATATTAATTTAGTCATTTACAATGTGAACGTGCACAATTCTATTTTGAGAAAACGAAAAGGTACATTAGTTTGTCTCCAAACAAAAATTTAAAGATAAAAAATTAAATAATGGTTAGGTCCAGACTTATGATATATTTATTAGACCTGTGAAATAGGCTCCTATAATAGGCCATGGCCCTAATCCATGTGGATTGGAGTCAAAAAGCCCACAGGACCAAAAAAATCTCTTGTCAAAATAGCCCACAGGACCAAATATCCCCAAAGCCCTTTGGGTTAGGCCAACCCACGGGCCTTCCTTTTTAGGATGAAAAATATATAATAATAGACTTATTATCTTAGCATTTAATATAATTATATACTTAAAGTTTTAACTTGAAACAATGTAATTTCACATATATGGTAATACTAAGAACATATTCTATCATATTAACTATATTAATTTCTTATACTAATAGATGCTTATATCAATGCAAAGTTTCAGGTAAAACGAAAATATGTTTGTACAAAGTTTAATTTGTACAAATAATTCGAGAGTGTACCAACAGAAACAAGTAAAACGAAAATGTGTTTGTACTTAAATTTTCCTGAGTAAAATCTATAAAAAAGTTAGTGATGAGTCAAACAGAAATGGATCTTCCAAACTTGTCTCCAGCAAACAAAAGATTAGGATGCTTTCTCACTTGAAGTGAATTTTAGCTTATATTTGGTCATGCCAAACTTTTCCACGCCAAATAATAAACTAAACTAAAATGAAATAAAATATGACTCACCGTAGGCATCAATCGCAAATGAATAAGCCAACTTGATCCACTGAAAATTAGTCCTTCCCATCAGATTCCAAATTAGATCTTTTGACAAAACTTTTTAGAAAGCTGAGAAGTGTAGAGAAATGAACAATCTTCAATTAGCCAAGGAAACAACAAGTCATGTGAGAGAAATAACAAATAAAGATAAAAAAAACTTACCAAATGCAGCAGATCATGTTGCAGCATCACCTACAATATATGCAAACTTCATATTCAATGTTGAAGACTTTCAGCAGATCTTCAAAAAACTTCTCATGATCAGCATTAAGAATTCTGTCAAATGCTCCCAGAGAGAGGGGAAATAAGCCCAGTTCCCTAACACAAGCAACATCATCTAGCTGTCATATTAGTCAAAGAGCTCAAATATTAGAAAACTAAAAATATAATTTGTCTAAGCCATAGACAGGTTTGCTATTATGTTTGGACATTTGCTAGTGAAAATGCAACTAGCCTAATTGAGAGGAATATAGAATTTCAAAAGAATTGAAGAGAGAAATGTGCAGACAACAAAGTTTCACCCAGATATCGAACTTAAATTATCCAGTAAATTTTCTTACATATGGAACTCCATTTTCGTCAAAAATGACAAAACAGTTGTCATTGATGCTGTGCTAAATGCTCCAAAAGCTTGAGGTTGGAGGGAACTTCCTGCAATATAGCTAGACGCAAGCTCAATGCCTCCACACAATTCAACAATTGGGCTGTAATAGGCTTTTGAAGAAAGCCATAGATCATCATCAACATTTGATGTTTCTCCAGTGGAACAAAATGTTCTGCACTAAACCATAGTTCAGTTCATTTTTCTTAGTAAAACTTGATTATTTACAGTAGTAAGAGATATTACTTTATCTTCTATGTCTAACTGATGGAAAACAGTTAACATGGTACAAACGGGTGAACAAAGAAGCATTTTTGTATTCCACATTGTCTGTGAAGCATCCTTACCTTTAATAGATCCTTTAATTTGGTTAAAACCACATTCAAACATGTCAGGTGTCCTGTGAAGCATCATGATGCATTGCAGACATGCCAGGTGTCCTGTTACATTCCATAAAAAGAGATGAAAAAATTCAGAAAGCTCTAATACATGTCAAAAGAGTAAGAATGAAAATAGTGCCATGCAAATGGGGGTGTTTACAACTCAAATTAGGGATATGATAACGGTTGGAAAACCGTTATTTTTATACTTAAATTTGATATTAAAACACACCCTTTATGACTTAGAATGAGCTTAAGACTCAAGTAAAACATTTAGTTGAGTCACATGAGAGTCAAAAGTTGTTTTTAGAGATATTATGCTTGTTTTGCATTGTTTTGCAGGGTTTTAATGAAGAATTGAGGATGGAAGTTAAGAAGGGAGGACTTAGACTCATGAAAGAAGGAGAAAAAGGATGAAAAGAAGAGTCAAGTGCACCGCTCAGCGCCAATTCCAGCGCTGAGCGCCAGTTTTGTAGGTGAAGCCACTGCTTCTCGCTTGACCGGCACCGCTGAGCGTCCTGTGCGATTAGAGGGCCACCGCTGAGCGGCGTATTGGACCGCTGAGCGGTTTTGCGATTAGAGACAAACCGCTGAGCGGCCAAATTAGGCGCTGAGCATCCATCAGATGGGCTTGGGCTTAAATTCTGTTACTTTTATGCGCTATAAATAGCCCTAGTGCGATTCTCAAAGTATTCTTTTGGCAGGCAGAGACGTCCAGAGTTGTTCTACACTCCTTGGAGGTGGTTCCTTGGATGCTTAGGCTCCAATCTACCAAATTTAGGATCTATTCTTCCATTTTTTCATTTAATTCCATCTAGTTCACCATGTCTATGGTGAACTAAACCCTTTGTTGTTGAGGAACAATGTAATCTTTTGAAACTCTCTTATATCAAAATTCTTATTTTATTTATATGCTTGCATATGCTTATATTATCAATTGTTGGGTTTCTTATCTATGCTTAATGCTTTTATCGTTTAACTCATTCGGTAAATGTTGTTTGTCTTTATCGATACGGAGACGTACGGTAATGTCATGAACTGGTAGGAAATTCCTTGATTAAGCTAATACCGCCTAGAGATAGGGGTAGGACAATCAATTGTATTTTGCTTCTGTTTATAATGCATTGCTAATTACTAGGGGAGACTAGAGATAGTAAGCCAGTAATTAGTAGTAGGCTCTTTTCGCCAAGA
Source organism: Vigna reflexopilosa (assembly GCA_027742785.1). Lineage (NCBI taxonomy): Eukaryota > Viridiplantae > Streptophyta > Magnoliopsida > Fabales > Fabaceae > Vigna > Vigna reflexopilosa. The sequence continues at coordinate 22,112,273 of CM050918.1, forward strand.
GATTGGGTTTAGGGTAGACTAAGAAAGTTTGCATGACAATATGATAATAAAGCAAATTAAATAAGAAAAGTAGATATAAGAGGGTGGATAAGATGAAATTGTAAACCCCAACAACTCCATTCATCCATATCTTTTTTCTTTGCCAATTGATTCATTTGCATTTTGCATGTTTATTTTCGTCTTGCATTAAAACACTTAAATTTAATTCTTTCTCAAGTCTTATGCGATCAGTTTACATGAAAGTCAAGGCCTAAGAGTCCTTTGAAAAACGATACTCGGACTTACCCATTTTATATTACTTGATAACGATCTGGTACACTTGTCAGGGGTTTAACATGACACACAGGTTGTACGATGTAAACATGTCACTATATGCCTTCCACACTTGACAAATTTTTTCACTGGAATTTTGGACAACAATGCAAGTAAATAAACAATTCAAACATAAAAATGCTTTCTTATGATTCACCCATATTTCTTCAAAGATTGTAGTCATAAAGAATATATGATAGATATGTAGCATTCTTTAGACTTCAGCTATAATAAGTTATAGAGGTGATCCTGCCATTTTACTCAAATTTTCCCCTACGTTTTTACCTTTTCTCCAATTTCCACTTTCCCTACCAGCTAGCTAAACATGTCCCATAACAAACTATTGAAACCCAATTCAACATTGCAGCATTCATGTGTTGATTATAAGTTTAAAAATGGAAACAAATAATGATTGGCATTTTCATGTGTTGATTATAAGTTTAAAAATGGAAACAAATAATGATGAGCAAATGTCAATGATGAGAAATGAGATAGAAATAGGAAAAGGTGGATTCATCAGGCTTTTAAATTAAATATATGATATGTGATACTAAGATGAAACATGAGAAGAAAGTTGAACAGAACATCATTTTAGCTTGCCCAAATTAACAATTTAACAAATAAATATGAAGACAAAGTTTCTGAATCATTGTTGGCAATGTAGAAATACAAGAAATTTCTAAGTTGAGACCAAATGGAAAATTAGCAAGTATAATTCAAGAAAATTAGTGAACTTTTGAATGGACAAATTATCATACCTAATTATGAAAGGAATTTTCAATTTTGGAGGAACAATATCTCCAAAGAAGTCAGCTTCTTCAGCTGGGATTCGGATCCGGAACCCAGAGGCGAATCTCGATCCGAAATTGTTCTTGTAGAGTTTATTGAGGTTGCGCGTGTTAGATCCGGGGGCATTCTTGAATTCCTCGAACAGATCGTCGTCGTCGTCAGGGAAATTGAGGTTGTTGGTGGGGTGTTGGGGTTGGTGGCGGTGGTGGTGTCAGTGTGGGATTTGTTGGGGCCTTTTTCCATGGAATCCATGGATTTGAAGTGAACCCAAGAGGAGGGTGAAGCGGTGGTGGAGTTGTTGATGAGGTGAGGGAGAGGGAGGGAGCGAAGGCGTTGGATTTCGATGCGGTAGCGTTTGCAGGGTTTTTCCATTATGGCGGCACTGGACGGCGGTTTTGGCAGTGGCGGAAGCGTTGGGGCACTGGGCAATGACGACATCAACAACCTCTTGCTAGTGGGTGGCTTTGAGGTTTGTGCGGCCGAGGGAGTACCACTTGTTACGGTAGGCGTCGATGAGGGTGGAGGTTTCCTCCGGGGTCCAGCATGAAGGGGGAAGACGGCGGGAGAAGAGGGAAGGAGGGGTGGCGAGAGTGAGGGGAGGCCATCAAGTGCTCAGTAAAGTGATTGTTAAGAAGAAATTAGGGTCAGGGGACTAACCCGGTCCTACTTCGTTCCCAACCCATCTGATGAGGCTTTGGGGGCCAAGGATTTTTTTAAAGCCCCAAAGGTGTGGGTCAACCAAAACGGGACTAAGTATAAATTAGGTCAAAATTAGCTTCGAGACTTTAAAAAAAATTGACAGCTCTAATATTTATGCAAAACAAATCCAATAACCCTGTTAAACATCATTAAGTTTGATTCGTTTGGCTATAATTGAATTCTATTTCTATACAAATTTAAAGTAAATTAATTGATTAAGTTTAGTTATTGAGATTATCCAATCTAATAAATACTCTCAAGTAAATGAAAGAAAGAAGAGTGGTCGATATTGAAATAATATATCAATTTTTATATAATAATTATAATAATATATTACAAAAATATAATTTATGTCCTGTCCTATACAACTTAATTAACGTTAAGATTTATACACTAAATCACATAGTTAGATTGACAATATTTCATTTACCAGCCAACCCCTCCATCAATAATTAGGATAATTATGCACATTCAAGTATACTAAACTTGTTTTAAAAACGTAATTTCTCTTACTTAAATGTGATTGTGACCAAAAAGTATTTCTCTTTAATCATGTTCATTCGCAGCTAACATTAATATTTGTATTCAAACCATATAGGAATAGCCTTCTATTAAATTACTTGGGATTTTCCACGAGAAAAAAATGTAATTATACTAAGGAAATAAATATAACAAGGGAAGCTGAACATAAATAAATATCATGAAATGAAATTGGAACACGGCTACACAGATGGAAAATACTCGCAAAATCATTTTTCCTTGGGAATTTTAACCACCAGGATTTCAAAACAAAACTATAACAAAACTGTTTAAGGTTAACATTGGTACAAAAGCCTAGTGAATACTCAAAAGGTAATATTACGCAGTTTCTTTTTTCTTCTTGGGCATTCTATATCCTCCAACCACACAGGCATGGTCCCTCTCAAATGGTTCAAGGGTAACTTGTTCGAATGGTTTGAATTGATCCGCCTTCAACTTGTTAACTTCGCTTTCAAACACTGCCTCAGCAGGTACTGTTGAGTCTATGCAGTTAGCCTAAACATGCACAGGATACATGCAAGTCAGAACAATTAATCTACACAAAATTCCCCCTTTCTGTGTTTAGGGTTTAAAGCCTGAAAATCCCAATTTTAAATTCTGGAAACACCCTAACCCTAAAAGCCATGAAAATACATGATAGGATCTCTGAAGATACCTTGATTGAAATAACAAAATGACCACCTGCTTTGAGATAATATGAAGCATTCAACCCCAAAATCCTAGCCTGCAATGCCCACCAAAAATTAATAAACAAATATTATTGGACTGTAAGTTTCAAACAAAACTATTAGTTACTTTATTCTTTTCAGGAGCTTTCTCTTCAAATGGAATACATTCTGGCAAATATAGAAGAGAATCGACACACTAAAATCATAACACTAAACGCAAATGAAAACTAAAATACATTGGGAAAATAAAAGAAACTGAAAATTTAAAAAATAAAAGTAAAAATTGGTACTGAATAAGGAAAATTCAAACAAATGAATTCACCAAAGCTGTTGTATATTAAAAAACACTAGTAAAACTATATGGAATAAACAGAAAACAAATTGATGTGGATCAGAAACTCGGGTGTGCATCATCCATGCTGTCTTGAAGGGGAATCCGAGAAACTAATCACATGCACAGATTGCCTCACAGACTAAAAACTGGACACAAACATAGTAATGTATAATATACTATGAATACTGAAATTATACATATACATATACATATACATACATATATATATATATATATATATATATATATAAAATATTCAAATTTCAAATTAATTATAATATGATAATAAGAATACTGAAAATGGAGATAAAATCGGGCTCAAAAAATCTAATCCCAAACTGCATTCAACTTAGAATAAAGTACCGAAACAATATAAAAAAGAAAAGATATTGATTTGCATCAGAATCTCGGCCTGCATCATCCAAGAAGTCTTGAAGGGGAATCCGAGTAACTCATCATTTGCAAATAAATTACCGAACAAGAACAGAAGAAAAAATAAAAAATATACAATTAGCAAAACTGTACTTTTTATTTAGCAAGATAGCACAAGAATTCAATACCCGGAAAGCCAATTCTAGCTTTTGAACTCCCCACTCCATAAAACTAGCAATAGCCACATTTCAGTTCCTAGGAAAACAATGTTAACCTAGATTTCTAAAAGCGCAAATGAACAAGTGACGAATCAAAATCAAACAAACATTAATAGTATGCCACTACTGATACTAGTACATCAATGTCTTGAACATATATATGCTGTAAATATGACGATTGAGAGAAATTAAACCACACCTGATCAGGCTGAGCAACATCAGAAAAAATGACATCAACCATTCCAACCAACATTCTGTATTTAGCTGGATGTCTAGCATCTTCTATAATGGGTATAACATTCGTACGTTTTTTTGCCATGTTGACCAAATCACGACCACTTCTATGAGAAAACTCTACTGCATAGACAACTCCTGACTACATACAAAGAACAATACACTCCAAGTAAGCTATTATACTCCACAGATCCGATATTATACATTTCTATAATATACTTACAGGTCCAACAAGGTCAGACACGTGAGAAACAGTTGTCCCAGAAGCAGCTCCTAAGTAGAGGACTCTGGCTCCAGGTTTCTTCATGAACCAAAGTCAAAACTAATTAAATATTTGAAGAACACACAAACAGAGCAAGCTTGTTGCAAAGACAAACTTACAATCCAGATGTTGTCAACTCCTCCAAGGATGGCAGCAGCCAACTTTGAACGAAAAGGATTCCATATTCTATATTCGTCTTTGGAACCATCTTCATTCTGCGAAATAAAGCTATTACTTCATAAATAACCTAAATAAACTTAATCTACTTAACGAATGAACAGGAAAAGTACCTGGACAGTAATCCTTTTTTCATTGTAAACAGCTTCGCCAGGAACAAGATTCTTAGTTACAAGTGCGTCTTCTTTACCCTTGGCAATGAAAATTCCTTCATGCCTATGCGGCTGAACTACGACTTTGCTCCCACCCTTCATTCCACCTCTGCCACCGCCACGACCACCACCCCTGCCGCCTCCACGGCCACCACCACCTCTGCCTCCACCTCTGGCTCTGAAGGGCGTACCTCTGTCTCCACCTCTTCCCCCACCACCTCTTCCTCTACCTCTGTCACCTCTACCACCCCTAAATCCACCACCAGAACCACCACCACCTGCAGAAATTCAAACAGTTGTCGGGAAAAAAGAATGTATTACCATTACATTCTTCTACTAATAAATGAAATCATCAAAACACAAGGAAATGGGCGAAAAAGGGTGCCATCAAGTGCTAAAGCGAAATGCGTAAAGTGATACAGGCAAAACAGAAAAGTTACCTCTTGGAGGAGCCATCTTGGAGAGCAGAGAGTGTCTACGGCGACAAAGTGATGTGCAAAGCAACAACCAATAATTGTTTTGAGGAGAACTTTATAACTAAGGTTTAAGGAGTAGGGTTTTCATTTTACACGGGAAATAAGTAAACCTAAAACACCTTCCATTATCTACTGCTCTAACCCTAGCGCATCACTTCCGCTCCACTAAGCCGGGCCAGCCCATTTTTCATGTCCTGTGTACTTAACTGGGCTTAGTTCATTGTTTTTAGACTATTACCTGCATCCTCTCAAATTTCAACTTGCACACCATAAAATATATGAAATGTCAAAACTAACCTTAAGATTATTTTAATCTAAACCAGGCTTCCTCTTCTTCTCCCACTCACCATGGAGTTGGCGCAACTCCTTCTAGCTTCGCAGTCAACAAGCCAATTGTGGCATTGTCGTTTTTTTGAGTAAATTACATTCTCACCATATATGTGTTCAGTTTTTTTCAATCTTTAGACTACTATTTTTATAGGTATACAAATTAAGTCTTTAACAAAAAAAAAAAATACTTCGTGTTACTCCGATCAAGTTTTTGTAATTTTTATAGATTCAAACTGAACTTAATAAGGTTGAGTAACTTAACTCATGTTTTGAAATTTCTTTTTGTTGAAATTTGTAAAATTCAATCATTTTTATTAGTTTTGTAGAATTTTTTTAAAAATATATTATGTAGGTTTTTAAAATTAAATTAAATTAAAAAGTTACAGCTACAAAAAAATTAAATACTAAAATTAAAATAATAAATAACTAAACTTTGGTTGATTGAGTTGACTTTTGGTTCAACATACATAATCTATTACCCAACAACTAAAACAAATCCATCAATCATTAGTACAAAAACAGCTTATTACGTCGTTTATTTTTTTGCCTTTAACGACGCATACGATTACAACGTTATAGTAGGAGATGTAATTTTACGTTGAATATTACCGGGTGACGTTACTGGAACTCCTTTACGTCGAATGAATACGTAATCGACGTAAAGTTAACGTCTTTTATGTAGATGGACGTTAAGTTACGTCCATAGAATTAAGTGTGACGTCAAATATTTGAATAAATATTTATTTTTAAAGTAAGATTTCTCGTCACATGTTCGGAAGAGTGACGTAATGTTGACATCGAAGTAGAAGTTTGTTGACGTAATGTTCACGTCGAAGTTCAAAGTTGACGTTAATTTTTGAATAAATATTTATATTTAAAGGAATATTTGACGCCGATTATAAGGTGGGTGATATAAGGTGGACATCGAACATGTTGACAGTCGACGATCCTATCGCTGAGCCGTAGAGATCCTCGCCCAGCGTTGTATTATTATCATTATCCACTGCATAATATGAACGTCTGATGGAAGAAGGATTTGGCTAATTCGGGTGGAGGAACAAATCTACCAAACTTTCCTCTGATTTGGACAGTAGAAGCACGCAACAATGGAAGATGTGCTTGGACAACGCAGCAGAATGGGTTGAAAATGATGATGACCGGAGGAAGCGGAGACTCTAGAAGCCACTCTTCAAATGGTGTTCGGTGGCTGGATTGAAGTAGATTAGATGACTCGGTGACGAAGATAAGGTAGAAGCAGAAGAAAAATGGAATGGAACAGTGATTCAGTGATGGAGAAATTGGAGCACAATTTCAAACGGTGGTGTTCAGTGATTTGGGAAGAGAAATGGAGGCAGAGAATTGGGTGCTGAAATGTGATGCGGATGGGTGGAGATATGCTAGGAGTGGAAGCCTAGCTAGGGAGAGAGGCTAGAGGAAGCTCTCAAGATCTCTCTCGGTGACCTTCAACAAGAAGAAATTTCTGGACAGAAATCAACAGAATAATTTTTAATTCAAATCAGAGGTACCGGTTACAAGCAATGGAGCAAGCTATTTAAAGGAGAAACAAAGCTCCTGGTTCACACCTTAGGCCTTATCTTTCATGTAAATTAATCTTATAAGACTTGAAACAGAAATAATTTTGTGGTTGTATGCAAAACAAAAATAAACATGCAAATGCAAGTGATTCAATTGGCAAAGAAAAGATACGAATGAATGGAGTTGTTGGGGTTTACAATTTCATCTTATCTGCTCTCTTATATCTACTTTTCTTATTTAATTCGCTTTATTATCTAATTGTCATGCAAACTTTCTTTACCTACCCTAATCCTGATCTCTCGGCGAAAAGAGCCTATCACTAACTACTAGTTTACTATCTCTAGTCTCCCTAAGTAATTAGCAATGCATATATCACAGAAGCAAATACAATTGATCATCCTACCCCTATCTCTAGGTAGTATTGCTTAATCAAGGAATTCCCTATCAGTTCATGACTTCCCTGTACGTCTCCGTATCGACAAAGGCAAATATCTTCTTACCGAATGAGTTAAACGATAAAAGCATTGAGCATAGATAAGAAACCCAACAATTGATAATATAAGCATATGAATAAAACAAGAATTTCAATATAAGAGAGTTTCAAAAGATTACATTGTTTCCCAACAACAAAGGGTTTAGTTCACCATGGACATGGTGAAACTAGATGGAATTAAATGAAAGAATGGAAAAGTAAACCCTAGATTTGATAAATTGGAGCCTAAGCATCCAAGAAACCACCTCCAAGGAGTGTAGAAGTGCTCTGGACGTCTCTGCCTACCAAAAGAATTACTCTGAAGATCGCACTAGGGCTATTTATAATGCATAAAAGTAACAAAATTTAACCCCAAGCCCAACATTCCACCGCTCAGCGCCTCATTTGACCACTCAGCGGTTTCCCTCTAATCGCAGGACCGCTCAACGGTTTGCCTCGAAATCGTCTGGACGCTCAGCGGCACTGCTTGAGCGAGAGGTAGTGACTGCTCCCTCGAGTATGGCACTCAGCGCTGGAAAATAGTGTTGAGCGGTGACTTTGACTCTTCTTTTCTTCCTTTTTCTCCTTCTTTCTTGAGTCTAAGCCTTCCCTCTTTTACTTCCATCTTCAATTCTCATCAAAACCCTGTAAAACAATGCAAAACAAGCATAATATCTCTAAAAACAACTTTTGACTCTCATGTGACTCAACTAACTGTTTTACTTGATTCTAAGCTCATTCTAAGCCATAAAGGTTGTGTTTCGATATCAATTTTAAGTATAAAAATAACAGTTGTTAAACCGTTATCACAACCCCAAACTTAAAACTTTGCTTGTCCTCAAGACAAAACTTAGCTTTCCACTTTTTCATCGAAATAGTTCAACATTTTCAAAATTCATTTTTCTCACAACAAGAATTACTCAATTCAGATTTTCAGTGGAATCTTATCAAGATGCATACATGCTTTTATTCAATTCAGTTCACATAATCACATACTTTTCCACAGATGCTCTACTTATGAATGATCAATCCACTAAGCAAGATGTAACTATACAATTTATTAATCCTCTCCAAGCAAGTGTTTCACTCAATCACTCAAGTATTTAAGAGGTCTCTCCATCCCTCTGCTATTCACATATCACATAAAACCAAATTGCCTTTCATCTACTAAAATCAACATTCTCACATATAAATGTCATCACTAGGAATTTTCCAAGGCTTATAATGAGGCTGGGTTAATCAAGAAAAAATGGTTTTTCTGGAACACAAAATCCTTATTTTAACATCCAAAGTTCAAGCACAAACTCTCTTTTTAACCAATCTCACTCATTCCCAACTTCTTTCCTTTTTCTCTTTATTTTTACACTGAGCTCATCTTTCATGCTTTTTTTTTCTTTTCTTTTCTTTTCTTTTCTCATGCTTTTCTTTCATTCAACACTTGAGCTCAATGCCTTTCTTTTGCCTTTCAATTTCCCCAACAACCCCAACTTGAACTTTGGCAATATCATACAATTATTCTCAACCCAATTCAAGGTAAAAATTTTCAAAGCAAAGGTAGATGCCATATCACTCCATGTCGTCATCGGAGTCCTCATCCTTTCCACCCTCTGCATCCTCAAAGTTATCATCCTTGTCATTATCCTCCCTAACTGGAGCTTTAGCTGCTCCAGCTCCACTCCCCTGTGCTTGCTCTGGCTAAGCCACTCTGTTGTTGAACTCATTCATCGTCCACCTATGAGCAGGAGGTGTGTCGTACATGCCTATGATCATCTTGGAAATAACAACCCGTACTTTGGATGGAGAGACCTTGAATGTATGCAGAATTCTTATAACTGATGATGGATGAAACCAAATTGTAGTGCTATCTCAAAAACCCCAAACTTGGATTACGGAATAATGCAAAAGTGATAGAGAATGGATTTTCTAAAATGCAAAAATTAAACCCTAAATACAATTCCCACTCACTTTACTCACTTATGCAACAATTAAGCCCTAAATGCAACTAGAACAGTATTAAAACATGCAACAATAACAAATCAATCAACTAGATTTCCTCCCAAGTAACGCTTGTTTAACGTCACGAGCCTGACCTAAACCTTTTTAGCACTTGTCAGTAAGTGCATATCTTTCCAACACCTTTTAGTAAGTGTACCTTCTTGTACCCTTTAGTGAGTACCTAATTTTTTTTTTAGCTTCCCTCAGTAGAAGCTACCCAATACAAAAAAATTTAATTGTTCATGATTACATCACCAAGATTTAAAAATTTAAAGTACAAAAATATTGTTCTTGGATCACTAGGGTGCCTCCCAATAAGCGCTCTTTTTATGTCACTAGCTTGACCCGGTAGAGTTCAAACACCCATCAGTAGGTGTTGATAACCCCCTTGCTTGATATTCTTTTTGATGGGTTGTCGCACCCCATGCAAATTTAATGTTAATAAAGAATGCAGTATAGTACTAGGAAGTGACTCCTAGGTCGTCTCTCAAGGACCAAATGTGGTTCGAGAATTAGGTCAGACACGAAGTGGGGGGTTTTGTGAAAAGTTTGTGAATGCAGATGAATTAAATTAAAACACAAATGCAAACAGAAATGTAAATACAAATGTAAACAGGCACGAAAACATAAATGTAAAAACGGAATCAAATACAGAATGGAAATGGTTGGTCATTAACTTAATTACAATGCTTCCTATCACAGATCAACAAAATAAAGCAGCGACTCAAACCTCTAATCCAACACAGTTAACCAACTAAGCGAAGGCTAATCATGTTTTCATAAAAGCGAACTAAGCGAACGCAATGTTAACATCAAATCCAATTTACACCATGCAGTTTCATCAATTAAGCGAAGACTCAACACCAACTAGGCAACTAAGTGTATACCCAATTGCAAGTGCAAATACAGATTTCACATTAACCAAGTCAGAGTGGCAAACACAATTACAGTCCAAAAATCTCAAGGAAACAATGTAATTTTATTAATGACCAACCCGACTAACTTAAGCTAACATCACAAATAAATTATCACAATCGAACAGAACAAGCAACATAGTGAACTTAAACAGTAAATTGAATGGTCTTAAAACAAGATGTATGAACTAAGTAAAATGCAAGAAATAAATAATAAAATGCAGTTTGAACTAAATAATTAAACTCGATTAATCATGGCAATAATACAAATAAAAGAGATTTAAAGAGTAAAGGAATTAAAGTGCTTCTAACAACTTCTTCCAGCCGTAACGCCTTTGTCATTTCTTTTTGAATAATAAAAAAAAAGAAATTGTGTGAACCATTCCCCATGACCGGTGTGCATTCTTGCCATTAAAAAAAATGGATAAACCCTTACTTTACTAATTGATTCAGCACATCTCTTGAATGAAGAACAATAAAAGAAATTATGAAAGCACGATTTTCTTCCTGCAGCAACGTAACTCAACATCTATCAAGGTACAACTTTCACCTACTCACATCCACTCATCTAGTTATTTCTTTCTAAAAGCAAAGTGATTGAATTTCTAACCATCCAGATGGCACGTCCTATCCCATCACCTAATTTACTATTCAATTCATGAAATGTAGAAGAAAGGCTAGCAAACCGCTGCTGCAGAAACGAAATGGCCTATCAAAAGCATTAACATCAAACAACATTTTCTTTCTATTCTAAAAACACAAAATGAAAAATGTCGCTTACTTCAAGTGCAGATGAAGCAGTTGTGACAGCTACTACCTAATACTAAATAAAAAGAGTGAAATTTGGTCTTCAAAAGCTAGATGGTAGATGGAATTAAAATTCAATAAAATGAATGGGCATGAACAACGTAACAAAGAGAACAATCAAAGAAGAAAACGTGCTTCCCATTATTCCTCCATGTAACCGTGAGCCCCCTCCACAAGCTATCCAAGAAAAATGTTCAAAATGAAAAAGCAATGGAGTCTGTGACGGCTGGACATGCATTTCTCAACTAACCAAAATCTAATAGCATAAACATGGTTCAAAAAAGAAAAAGAAAGCTCCTGGAGAAAACGTTCAAAGCCAAATAAGTTGAATCTGTCGAGAGTGTTGCCTCCAAGTGTGTGGCGGCTGCACCACTAAATTGCCGAGAGTCCCTCTAAAATTAGGGTGGGGTCCACCCAAAAACCCTAGGTGGTGCCAAGTGTCCCACAAAATTGGGCCCAACATCTAATTCCAAAAATTAGCCCACAATGTAAAAGTTTGTCTAAAAAGTTTAAACAACTAAATTACAATACAATTAATTTTAAAATGTCCATGTAGAGAGTCTTTAATTATTTGACAACACTCCGAATGTCCCAAATATATCTCCAAAATTTTCCCTGTAATTAAAAATGCAATTAATCAGCTCAGAAAATTCAAATTAACTAAAATAAGAATTTCTGATGAAATTAAGCATAATTAGGAAAAATGGGAAAATACTGGACAATTAAGCACAATTCCCTGATTAAATTCAGTACAATAAGCTAAGTGAAATCAATAAAATATCGACTCATCAAAATAGACCACACTTAGTCTTTTGCACTCTTGGGCAAAATCAAGACGCAAATCAGGGAACAGTTCAACGGACATCAGGGAATTGACACAGACTCAATACACAGAAAACAAAGACTGACAAGGAAGGAAACAGAATTACACAATTCTCAAGAAATCTGGACAGTGAAAGGAAGTGGACAGTATCCAACACAGAATCAAGGAAAGCAGATACTCATGAAATTATCCAAGCAGTTCAAAACATGGCAAAATGATCAGTCAACTCAAGAGGTGAATTAAAAGTAACAAAACCTCACAGATGCACACTATCAATGTTTCTCTCAAGTGTCTAGGGTAAACAAATTCAACTCAATGCACTCAAGAAAACAAGCATAAACAGACTTGGCAAGCCTCTAATATCAACATTCAAACACATATGCATGTTCAAATCAAAAGGTCTTTTATGGATGCAATGGGGCCAAGGAAAAAGGAGGATAAATATGGATAAGAAGCTACAAACCGAAAGGAATAGAGGAGCAATGGGGAACAAGTGTAAACACATTCAAACACACCCAAAACCTCTAATTCAATCCTCTTCTTGACTCCATTATTCACACAATTTTATTTTTTTTCTCATTTTTCTGTATTTTTTTTTCCTTTTCTCATCTTGTCTCTTTTTCTTTTCTCTTTTCATAACACAACTGTATGAGACAAGATGCACACATATATACAAAAACAACTAAGAAGAGAAACCAACTAGCCAACTCATCAGAATCCCCGGGAGACCACACTTATTCGCAAAACACTTCCAAAGCTCCAAAATTCCCTAAGGTTAAGGTAATCATGGTTTTTTTTTTCACTTAGGGCTAGTGTATCAGCTTGAAAACAAAGAAATGGGGAAAGTACAGGCTCAAAGGGGCTATCAATGGATCACAACAAGGTAGGCTCATCTGGCTAGAGAGGCTCAACAACAAAACTGCCTTTATCACTTCCAAAGATGCATATCAATCAAGAATTATCAACAGAGTCAAGCCAAGGCATATGCGCAAGCAATCAAGAGACATATCACACACAAGAAAGAATATCAAGTGGCTCAAATCTCACATAAGGTACTTCTGTCACAATCAATTCAACTCTCAAACATCATAATCATATTCCAAGCAGAGAAAAGCAAGGATTTCAAACAAATCAGAGTATCAATGAAGTGAAGGAAAAGCTGACAACCTAAACAAAGTCCAGAAATCAAGAGAAACAGGTAAAACTGTACACAAGACAAAACATAAACTACCTAGAAAACAAAAAAATTTAACGCAGAAAACATAAACTAACAACTAAAAATTCAGAATCTCCCCCAATAGACCACACTTAAACTACACAGTGTCCTCAATGTGTCACAATCATCAGATCAAAAATCAGAATAATCAATAGATCATGGACAAGTGTAATAAAAGCGGGAAAGGAGGAGAAGGGAAGAGGAAAACTCCCCTGATCATGGTGGAAATTGCCAATTTTGGACTTTTAGGGAGATCTCTTCCACCACCGGATCCAACAATGAAGTCTTAAGGAGGAATTGCTTCAGTCTCCAGATTTGATCAAGCAGGGAGATGTCCTCCACAACTGGATCTAAGAAGTAGTGATTGTTGATGAGTGGGTTCAGCTGGTGCCCATTGATATTCAAGCTTTTGTGTACACTAGCACTCTTGTCTTCCACCGTGGGTGTTAGCTGATCAAACTCATGTGTACCTCCTGCAACATGGTTAGTGCAATGTGGTTCTACGGAAATAACATGCAGAGGTATAACACCCAATCTCAGTGTAACAAACTGACCCTCTGATATACCCTTAGAACATGAATCAAGTTTAAATTTAGAAGCAGTATCAAAAACAGAATCAGATTCATGTTCAGTGCATGAAGAACAAACATTCATATGTGATAGCAAAAAGTGGTTCTCATCGTGCAAAGAGGGAGAATTAAAATCATGCTCATCAACATCATAATCATAAATAACATACCTATAAACAACATGATCATCAACAACAGAATCAATCATAGGTATGTTTACCTCCACTTCCCTGAAAGTTGGTAGAGTAGTGGAAGGTAAAGCTAGTCTACCTATCTCAAAAGTGGTGCTCATATCTACCTGGTCCTCCAATTCTTCACCAGTCTCCTCGTGTGTAAGAGTGGGGACATAGGAGGGTGGGAAAGTAGGTGGCACAATAGTAAGCTCATGACTCTGCTCCCCATCTCTTATGTGGATGGCACCAACATCATCTAGAAGCTGAACAATCTGAAATTGTGATTCCTCTGAAACATGAGACTGTTCCTCGGTGAGTTGAGTGACCATCTGCCCCATCTGATCAGTCAAACTCTAAATGGAAGCTCCGGTCTCTTGCTGGAACTGAATGTTCTGAATGGCTATCTGCCTCAATAACTCCCTCAATGTAGGCTTAGAAGTAGTGGAAGGATGAGGAGTTGCTTGGGCAGGCTTATGAAACTGCAGCTGTTGTGGTTCCTAGATAGGGGGAGGCATACAAGCATTCTGGAATGGTGGTTCTTGATATTGAAGTTGTGAAGTGAGAAATCTTTCCAGAAACAGACGCTTGAGATCTTCCCAATTGGCTTTGAATTCTGGAGGAAGGTAATAAAGCCATCCCCATGCTGCCTCTTCTACTGAATGCAAAAATGCCTTTAAGAAAATGCGATCATGTGGGACATGTGGAGGTTTCATTTTAGAGCAAATGTGTTGGAACCTCTCCAAATCTCTGTGTGGGCATTCACCTGCAGAACCATAAAACCTAGGCAGCAAATCTATCAGTCCAGATGTGAGAACGCAATGAACATCATCCTCACTAAGTGTAGCTGGCTCCCAAAGAGCAGTCTCAAGAATGGAAGGATGAGTCATATTGTTCTTAACACAGAAATCACCAGGCGAATCATAATCAGAGTAACAAGTAGGAGGAGAATCATAGACACAGGCAGAATAAGAATTACTCACATAGCCAAAATAGGTAGACATGTAGAAAGGAAGAAAGGGGGAACAGAAGAATGCAATGAAAATATGCAACTAAGGCTATCTAAATGTAACAACACATAACATCACACACAAAATAGAACATCACACTCACCACACAAGACAAGACACAACACACACTAACACAACAAAGACCTAAAAATAAACCGTTGGTCCCCGGCAACGGCGCCAAAATTTGATGGGTTGTCGCACCCCATGCAAATTTAATGTGCATAAAGAATGCAGTATAGTACTAGGAAGTGAGTCCTAGGTCGTCTCTCAAGGACCAAATGTTGTTCGAGAATTAGGTCAGACACGAAGTGGGGGGTTTTGTGAAAAGTTTGTGAATGCGGATGAATTAAATTAAAACACAGATGCAAACAGATATGTAACCACAGATGTAAACAGGCATGGAAAGAGAAATGTAAAAACGGAATCAAATACAGAATGGAAATGGTCGGTCATTAACTTCATTACAATGCTTCCTATCACAGATCAACAAAATAAAGCAACGACTCAAACCTCTAATCCAACACAGTTAACCAACTAAGCGAAGGCTAATCATGTTTTCATAAAAGCGAACTAAGCGAACGCAATGTTAACATCAAATCCAATTTACACCATGCAGTTTCATCAACTAAGCGAAGACTCAACACCAACTAGGCAACTAAGTGTATACCCAATTGCAAGTGCAAATACAGATTTCACATTAACCAAGTCAGAGTGGCAAACACAATTACAGTCCAAAAATCTCAAGGAAACAATGTAATTTTATTAATGACCAACCCGACTAACTTAAGCTAACATCACAAATAAATTATCACAATCAAACAAAACAAGCAACATAGTGAACTTAAACAGTAAATCGAACGGTCCTAAAACAAGATGTATGAACTAAGTAAAATGCAAGAAATAAATAATAAAATGCAGTTTGAACTAAATAATTAAACTCAATTAATCATGGCAATAATATAAATAAAAGAGATTTAAAGAGTAAAGGAATTAAAGTGCTTCTAACAACTTCTTCCAGCCGTAACGCCTCTGCCATTTTTCTTTGAATAATAAAAAAAAAAAAATTGTGTGAACCATTCCCCATGACCGGGGTGCATTCTTGCCATTAAAAAAAATGGATAAACCCTTGCTTTACTAATTGGTTTAGCGCATCTCTTGAATGAAGAACAACAAAAGAAATTATGAAAGCACGATTTTCTTCTTGCAGCAACGTAACTCAACATCTATCAAGGTACAAATTTCACTTACTCCCATCCATTCATCTAGCTATTTCTTTCTAAAAGCAAAGTGATTGAATTTCTAACCATCCAGATGGCACGTCCCATCCCATCACCTAATTTACTATTCAGTTCATGAAATGTAGAAGAAAGGCTAGCAATCCCCTACTGCAGAAACGAAATGGCCTATCAAAAGCACTAACATCAAACAACGTTTTCTTTCTATTCTAAAAACACAATGAAAAATGCCGCTTCCTTCAAGTGCAGATGAAGCAGCCGTGACAGCTACTACCTAATACTAAATAAAAAGAGTGAAATTTGGTCTTCAGAAGCTAGAAATGTCACAAGACTCATGATGGGACAATGGTAGCTGGAATTAAAATTCAATAAAATGAATGGGCATGAACAACGTAACAAAGAGAACAATCAAAGAAGAAACGTGCTTCCCATTATTCCTCCATGTAACCATGAGCCCCTTCCACAAGCTATCCAAGAAAAATGTTCAAAATGAAAAAACAATGGAGTCTATGACGGCTGGACATGCATTTCTCAACTAACCAAAATCTAATAGCATAAACATGGTTCAAAAAAGAAAAAGAAAGCTCCTGGAGAAAACGTTCAAAGCTAAATAAGTTGAATCTACCGAGAGTGTTGCCTCCAAGTTTGTGGCGGCTGCACCACTAAATTGTCGAGAGTCCCTCTAAAATTAGGGTGGGGTCCGCCCAAAAACCCTAGGTGGTGCCAAGTGTCCTACAAAATATGGCCCTACATTTAATCCCAAAAATTAGCCCACAATGTAAAAGTTTGTCTAAAAAGTTTTAAACAACTAAATTACAATACAATTAATTTTAAAATGTCCATGTAGAGAGTCTTTAATTATTTGACAGCACTCCGAATGTCCCAAATATATCTCCAAAATTTTCCCTACAATTAAAAATGCAATTAATCAGCTCAGAAAATTAAAATTAACTAAAATAAGAATTTCCAATCAAATTAAGCATAATTAGGAAAAATGGGAAAATACCGGACAATTAAGCACAATTCCCTGATTAAATTCAGTACAATAAGCTAAGTGAAATCAATAAAATATCGACTCATCACTTTTCTTTTTCTTCTTCTTGCTGAATTTCTTCATAAAATTAAGGGCACCAAGCACTTGTTTCCATGTTTCAATCATAGGAACTTTGATCTCCAATTTCTTGAAGATTTCCATAGAACACATAAATTTCTTTTCTTTCCTATGATATTTCTTTTGACGAGGAAATGGCTTTTCATATGATCTTTTCTTCTTTCCTCTCTTCCTCTTTTTCTCACTTCTTTTTTTTCTCAACTTTCTTTTCTTATTTTTTCTTGCTTTCTTCTTTATTTTCACAATTTTTCTCTTTTTCTCTTTTCTTTCAACCACTATATTTTCCTTATCATCATCTTTTTCTTCCTCACCCAATTTTTCTGTTTCTTCTTCCTCTACAACTCTCTCTATCTTTTCCTCCTCTATCTCTATTTTCTTCTCATCAACAACCTTATCACTTTCAGAGATAGTAGTTTGGCATTCCTTCCTAGGGTTAACTTCAGTATTACCCCTAAGATCCAGTGACTTCATTATGCAAGAGAGTTGGTTCTGCCATAAACGTTGTTCAACTTCCCTTAACCTTTCTCTTGGCAAAGATGATTGTTGCTGCCAAAGACGTTGTTCGGTTTCCCCCAATGTTTCTCTTGGTATAGAGAATTTTTTTTGTCGTGAACGTTATTCAGCTTCCCACAACGTTTCTCTTGGCATAGATGATTGTTGCTGCCGTAAACGTTGTTCAGCTTCCTTCTCTCTTTCTTCAAGTGTAGGAGAATATTACTGCCTTTGACGTTCTACTTCTTCAAGTGAAGGACGATATTGTTGTCTTTGACATTGTCGTAACTCCTCACATTGTCGCATCTCCTTAATACTCCTGATGAATGATATCTTCATACCCGTGATCCGCTGAAGAAATTCGTCGTCAGAATTTATGTTCTCCTTGAGTGGAGTAATTTGTTGCTCGACAGCTTGCCCAAATTGGCTTTGATCCATGTATGAGTAAGGTTCCCACCAGTGGTTGAAATCATTTTGGTTGAATTGAGTGCCCATATAATCAAATTCTTGTTTGTACTACATCCTGCAAACATTAGGCACAAAACCCTAGAAAACATTTATTAGAACAAAAATAAAATAAACATAAAGTCAAGTCAAATTTAATCAAATTCACACTACTAGAAAAGTTAAACCACGAGTCCTCGGCAACGGCGCCAAAAACTTGTTAAACCCCTGGCAAGTGTACTAGATCGTATCAAGTAATAATAGATGGTAAGACCAAATATCGTTCTCCCAAAGGACTCTTAGGCCTTAATTTCATGTAAAGAGATCGCATAAGACTTGAGAAAAGAATTAAATTTAGGTTTTTGAATGCAAGACGAAAATAAACATGCAAAATGCAGTGAATCAATTGACTAGAAGAAACTATGGATGAATGAAGTTGTTGGGGTTTACAATTTCATCTTATCCACCCTCTTATATATACTCTTCTTATTTAATTCACCTATTTATCATATTGTCATGCAAACTTTCTTGGTCTACCCTAAACCCAATCTTTTGGCGAATAGAGCCTATTACTAATTACTGGCTTGCTATCTCTAGCCTCCCCTAGTAACTAATAATGCATGATAAACGGAAGCAAAATACAATTGATCGTCCTACCCCTATCTCTAGGCGGTATTAGCTTAATCAAGGAATTCCCCCTAGCTCATGACATTACTGTACGTCTCCGTATCAATAAAGACAAACAACATTTACCGAATGAGTTAAACGATAAAAGCATTAAGCAAAGGTAAAGAACCCAACAATTGATAATATAGGCATATGCAAGCATATGAATAAAACAAGAATTTCAATATAAGAGAGTTTCCTAAGATTACATTGTTCCCCAACAACAAAGGGTTTAGTTCACCATAGAAATGATGAACTAGATGGAATTAAATGAAAGAATGGAAGAATAAACCCTAAATTTGGTAGATTGGAGCTTAAGCATCCAAGGAACCGCCTCCAAGGAGTGTAGAATAGCTCTGGACGTCTCTGCCTGCCAAAAGAATACTTTGAGAATCGCACTGGGGCTATTTATAGCACATAAAAGTAACAGAATTTAAGCCCAAGTCCATCTGATGGACGCTTAGCACCTAATTTGGCCGCTCAGCGGTTTGCCTCTAATCGCAAAACCGCTTAGCGGTCCAATACGCCACTCAGCGGTCCAATACGCCGCTAAGCGGTGGCCCTCTAATCGCAGGACCGCTCAACGGTCAATTTTGGCGCTCAACGCTCAATTTTGCCGCTCAGCGCTCACTATAGCAGAAAACAGCGCTCTGGTCAACTTTTCAGCATTCTGGTCAACTTGTTGACTTTTCTGGTTGACTATTGACTTTTTTGGTTGACTGGTTGACTTTTCTGCATTTTGGTTGACTTTTCTGCACTACAACTATTTGATCTTCAACCTTTCTTTTAATTCATTCCAAAAACTTACAAAACAATGCAAAACAAGCATAATATCTCTAAAAACAACTTTTGACTCTCATGTGACTCAACTAAGTGTTTTAAAATAAAATTTAAGTATAAAAATAACGGGTGTGTTTTAAAATCAAATTTTAGTATAAAAATAACGGTTTTCCAACTGTTATCACTCTCTTCTTTATTCTCATGTTATTCACTTTAGAGCCATTGTACGTCAACACATGTTCTTAATCTCTTAGCATGATCCTCCCGTCATAGACACTAATAAGCATGTTTGAAGTTGTCATGAAAGGTCTTCCCAGAATCACTGGAATCCTTTCATCCGTTTCCATATCCATGACTATAAAGTCAACCAAGAACTCTAGCTGCTCAACACGAACAATCACATCGTCCACCATACTAAGCGGCTTTTTAGTAGAACCATCCGCCACCATCACAGTAAAATTAGTTGGTTTTAATACTAGCCCTCCAATTTTCTTCAAGAAACGCTTAGGTATCATATTAATACTAGATCTAGAATCTAGCATAGCTCCTCCCAGATCAACATCATTAATAACACACGGAAGAGTCAAACACCCTGGATCCTTCATTTTTTTTCGGATGTATCCTCTTTTTAGGTTAGATAGAAATTTCTTGTTCTTCTTCTTCAAGGTCCATCACCTCTCCAAGATAATATTTTATTCTCTTGGAGTAAACAGGAATCTGCTGAATCATTGAAGGCACCATAGTCACATGATTGAAAATCTCTCTAAACTGCCCATTGTGACCATCTTTTCTCTCTTCTTCTTCTTCACCCTCACTACTTTCTAGCTCAACAATCTCTTTTCTTTCTTCCTTTTCACTACTCTCAACTTCAGCAACTTCCTTTTCTACTTTCCTTTTACTCCTGGTTACAACAACTTTGCACTCCTCTTTAGGGTTAAAATCAATATTAGCCCTAAATATGTTTTTCTCTGTGGTTTCCACCCTCTTTGACAGTTGACCAATTTGCATCCCCAAAGATCTGAAACTGGCTTGGTCACTTGCATATTGAGACTCATAAACCTTCAAAAATTTGTCAAATCTATCATTAAGGCTTCTGACAGTCTCTGTCAAACTATTCACATGTTGCCACAAGGGTGATGGTTGCTGCAATTTGTTGTTAAAGAAGCCTCCTGCTTGTCCAGATGGGTTATTTTGAGTTGTCCAATACTAGGATGGTTTTTCCAACCTTGGCTAGAGTTGCCTTGGTTGAAATTTCCCTACCTATATTGGAACTGATTCCCCATATAATTTGCCTCCTGTTGCATCTCTTCTGGCACAACACATTGACCATTAATATGGTCACCACCACAAAAGTCACAAAGTTGTTGAGTTTGGGAGACATTCCTAATCTCCTTTGGAAGCTGAGACAAAATCTTCGTTAAATTATCCAATTTCTGAGTAAGAAGATGATTTTGAGCTAACATAGCATCATTAGCAGGCAAATGCAAAACTCCCCTCTTTTGCACTAGTGCGCCTCTCTCACTATATGTTTCCTGTTCATTTGCAGCCATACTCTCGATAAGATCATAGGGCTCATCCTCAGTCTTTTTCTTTAGATCACCTCCAGCTGAGGCGTCCAACATCATCTTTGACTGTGTATTTAAGCCTCCAAGGTATGCAAGAACTAGAGTTGTTTTGTCAAACCCATGGACTGGCGTCTTCCTCAATAGACCTTTAAACCTATCCCATGCTTGTCCGAGAGTTTCCTCCATGCCCTGTTTAAATGAAGAGATCTCCAACCTTCCTTGGATGACTTTCGACTGTGGAAAATATTTGATCACGAATTTGGATGCCACAGTCTCCCACGTAGTGAAAGTTCCTTCTTAGCCATGTCTTAGCATTGCCTCCCAATGAGAAGGGAAACAAGCTAAGCTTTACTCAATCATCAGATACTCCAGTCATCTTTACAGTATTGCAAATTTCACTAAATGTTGTCAAATGATCATAAGGATTCCCATTTGACAAACCATGAAATTGGTTGCCCTATACCAGATGAATTAACGCATGGTTCATCATCATGTTGGTTGTATTATCCCTTGGCATGGCTATACTGTTGAAATGAAACGGGCCCACAACGTTTGATGCATACCAAGCTTGCGTCTGTGAGGAGGTTGCTCAGCTGCCATCTCTTTTGGATCTTGTGTAAGAGCTTCTGGTGAGGGTTTTAACAGTCTCTCAGGAGAAGGAAACAGTTCTCTAGATGGACGTCTGACTCTCCTTCCCCTCCTGTCTGATAGTCCTTCAAGAAGCGATTGCTAGTTTTTCTTACTTCTATTATGAATGGTTTCCTGCATGCACAAGAAACAAATACCCTAGAAGCACTTTTTATAAAATAATAAAAATAAAACAAGAACAAAATATATAGAAACAAATCAAATTTAATCAATTTACACTACTTGAAAAGTTAAACCACGAGTCCCCGACAACGGCGCCAAAAACTTGTTAAACCCCTGACAAGTGTACCAGATCGTATCAAATAATAATAGATGGTAAGACAAAATATCGTTCTCTCAAAGGACTCTTAGGCCTTATCTTTCATGTAAATTGATCTTATAAGACTTGAAACAGAAATAATTTTGTGGTTGTATGCAAAATGAAAATAAACATGCAAATGCAAGTGATTTAATTAGAAAAGAAAAGATATGAATGAATGGACTTGTTGGGGTTAACAATTTCATCTTATCCGCCCTCTTATATCTACTTTTCTTATTTAATTTGTTTTATTATCTAATTGTCATGCAAACGTTCTTTACCTACCCTAATCCCGATCTCTCGGCGAAAAGAGCCTATCACTAACTACTAGTTTACTATCTCTAGTCTCCCTAAGTAATTAGCAATGCATATATCACAAAAGCAAATAAAATTGATCGTCCTACCCCTATCTCTAGGCAATATTGCTTAATCAAGGAATTCCCTATCAATTCATGACTTCCCCTTACGTCTCCGTATCGACAAAGGCAAATATCTTCTTACCGAATGAGTTAAACGATAAAAGCATTGAGCATAGATAAGAAACCCAACAATTGATAATATAAGCATATGAATAAAACAAGAATTTCAATATAAGAGAGTTTCAAAAGGTTACAAATTTCCCCAACAACAAAGGGTTTAGTTCACCATGGACACAGTTAAACTAGATGGAATTAAATGAAAGAATGGAATAGTAAACCCTAGATTTGATAAATTGGAGCCTAAGCATCCAAGAAACCGCCTCCAAGGAGTGTAGAAGTGCTCTGGACGTCTCTGCCTGCCAAAAGAATTACTCTGAAGATCGTACTAGGGCTATTTATAACGCATAAAAGTAACAAAATTTAAGCCCAAGCCCAACATTCCACCGTTCAACGCCTAATTTGAACGCTCAGCGGTTTCCCTCTAATCGTAGGTGTTAATCCCCTGGCAAGTGTACCAGATCGTATCAAGTAATAATAGATGGTAAGACCAAATATCGTTGTCCCAAAGGACTCTTAGGCCTTATCTTTCATTTAAATTGATCTTATAAGACTTGAAAAAGAAATAATTTTGTGGTTGTATGCAAAATGGAACTAAACATGCAAATGCAAGTGAATCAAATGGCAAAGAGAATATATGAATGAATGGAGTTGTTGGGGTTTACAATTTCATCTTATCCGCCCTCTTATATCTACTTTTCTTATTTAATTCGCTTTATTATCTAATTATCATGCAAACTTTCTTTACCTACCCTAAACCCGATCTCTCGGCGAAAAGGGCCTATCACTAACTACTAGTTTGCTATCTCTAGTCTCCCTAAGTAATTAGCAATGCATATATCACAAAAGCAAATACAATTGATCGTCCTACCCCTATGTCTAGGCAATATTGCTTAATCAAGGAATTCCCTATCAGTTCATGACTTCCCCGTACGTCTCCGTATCAACAAAGGCAAATATCTTCTTACCGAATGAGTTAAACGATGAAAGCATTGAGCATAGATAAGAAACCCAACAATTGATAATATAAGCATATGAATAAAACAAGAATTTCAATATAAGAGAGTTTCAAAAGATTACATTGTTCCCCAACAACAAAGGGTTTAGTTCACCATGGACATGGTGAAGCTAGATGGAATTAAATGAAAGAATGGAAGAGTAAACCCTAGATTTGATAAATTGAAGCCTAAACATCCAAGAAACCTCCTCCAAGGAGTGTAGAACTGCTCTGGACTTCTCTGCGTGCCAAAAATATTACTCTGAAGATCACATTAGGGCTATTTATAACGCATAAAAGTAATAGAATTTAAGCCCAAGCCCAACATTCCACCGCTCAACGCCTCATTTGACTGCTCAGCGGTTTCCCTCTAATCGCAGAACCGCTCAGCGGTGCATTTCACCACTCAGCGGTTTGCCTTGAAATCTTCTGAACGCTCAGCGGCACCGCTTGAGCGAGAGGCAGTGGTTTTTCGCTCGAGTCTGGCGCTCAGCGTTGGAAAATAGCGTTGAGCGGTGACTTTGACTCTTCTTTTCTTCCTTTTTCTCCTTCTTTCTTGAGTCTAATTCCTCCCTCTTTTACTTCCATCTTCAATTCTCATCATAACCCTGCAAAACAATGCAAAACAGGCATAATATCTCTATAAACAACTTTTGACTCTCATGTGACTCAACTAAGTGTTTTACTTGATTCTAAGCTCATTCTAAGCCATAAAGGGTGTGCTTTGATATCAATTTTAAGTATAAAAATAACGGTTTTCCAACCGTTATCACAACCCTAAATTTAAAACATTGCTTGTCCTCAAGCAAATAAAACAGAACTTAGCTTTCCACTTTTTCATCAAAATAGTTCAACATGTCCAAAATTCATTTTTCTCACAACAAGAGTTACTCAATTCAGATTTTCAGTGGAATCTTATCAAGATGCATACATGCTTTCAATTCAATTCAGTTCACATGATCACATATTTCCCAACAGATGTTCTACTTATGAATGATCAATCCATTAAGCAAGATGTAACCATACAACTTATTAATCCTCTCCAAGCAAGTGTTTCACTCAATCACTCAAGTGTTTAAGAGGTCTCTCCATCCCTCTACTATTCATATATCACATGAAACCAAATTGCCCTTCATCTACTAAAATAAACATTCTCACATATAAATGTCATAAAAAGGACTTTTCCAAGGCTTATAATGAGGCTGTGTTAACAAGAAAAATTGGTTTTCCTAGAAAACAAAATCCTTGAGTGAAGAAAGTTATTTTAGCATCCATAGTTCAAGCACAAACTCTCTTTTTAACCAATCTCACTCATTCCCAACTTCTTTCCTTTTTCTCTTTACATTGAGCTCATCTTTCATGATTTTTCTTTCTTCTCTTTTCTTTTCTCATGCTTTTCTTTCATTCAACACTTGAGCTCAATGCCTTTCTTTTGCCTTTAAATTTCCCCAACAACCCCAAACTTGAACCTTGGCAATATCATACAATTATTCTCAACCCAACTTAAGGTTAAAATTTTCAAAACAAAGGTTTTCATCCTGTTTCAAGGCTAGGGTTCAAAAAGGATATAACACATGGTTCTCTTTTCTTTGGGTTAATATTTGGCTAAGAATGGTTTCCAAAAATGGCCTTGATCATATGACATAAACATGTAATTCAATCAATCATAAAGATTCAGGCAATATCATTCATTCTTCCATATGAATAACACATATATCAATGAACACTCTAGAGTTCAAAACCTCACACAACTGTGCTTTTCTCAAACATCATTCATACATCCTGCTTGGCGTCATAATCACAATCATAAATCATCACACATCTGTTCACATAGCTAGTGAACCATTCACCTGTATATCAGCATGCAACACAAACTCAATCGTCATCCACATCTAATCATCATTTGAGAAAACTCATCATGCAATAACAATCAAGTCAAACCATAGTCAGAAATAGTGTTCAAGCCAAGCACAGACACCTTCAGTAAAATTCAACCTATTCTAAAAATTCAAAGTACAAAAGTGAAAGATAAAATCCCTATTCTAAGCACTCACATCCATCAGTAGATGCCCTCTCAACTCATGTCATCATCTGAGTCCTCCTGGTCTCCAGCTTCCACATCCTCAAAGTTATCCTCCTCATCATCCTCGTCCATGCCTGGTGCTTCAGCTGCTCCAGATCCGCTACCCTATGCCTGCTCCTGAGGCCAAGCCCTAGCACTATGGAACTCATCCATAGTCCACCTCTGCACTGGTGGTGTGTCATATAGCCCCACTATCATCTCGGCAGTAGCAATCTGCCCCTTGCGAAGAGACTCCAATCTAGCCTCCATCATGATTTTTATACTTAATTTTGATATCAAATGCACCCTTGTTGACTTAGAAACTTGTTTGGAATCATGATTTTTCTTTAGTTTTGTGAATAAAAGAGTTGAGGACATGTTTTATGATTTTATCATTAAATTCCCTTGATTTTGTAGGTTTTTGGAATGAATTGAAAGAAAGGTTGAAGTATCAAAAGGTTGTAGTGCAGAAAAGTCAAATAGAATGCAAAAAAGTCAACCAGTCAACCAGAAAAGTCAACCAGTCAACTAGAAAAGTTGACCAGAGCGCTGAGCGGTGGTTTTGGGCGCTGAGCGGTGGTTTTGGACGTTGAGCAGTGGCGCTGAGCGCCAGTTTTGCCTGTTTTTCACTATTTTACGCTTGGGGGGACCGCTAAGCAGTCCTGCGATTATGAGGCAAACCGCTGAGCGCCGTTCTTGAGCGTTGAGCGCTGGGGATGCGGGCTTGGACCTGTTTTCTATTATTTTTATGATCTGTTTGGGCTTTGACTTGTTTTCTGTTATTTTTATGCCCTATTTAAAGGCCAGAACGTCTTAGGGTTTGTATCTTTTGATGGATTAGACACAGAAACACACTTTTCACCCCTTTTGGGGGTAGATTTGGAGATGGTGACAACTCTCCTTTTCTCCTTTTTAGGGTTTCTATCTCTTTCATTCCATTATTCACTTAGTTTCTCCATTATTAAGAAGAATGCAATGAAAATATGCAACTAAAGCTATCTAAATGCAACACACATGATGACACACACAAACAGAACGACACACTCACAACACAAGACAAAACACAACACACACTAACACAACAAAAGACCTAAAACCGAACCGTTGGTCCCCGGCAACAGCGCCAAAATTTGATGGGTGTCGTACCCCATGCAAATTTAGTGTGAATTAAGAATGCAGTATAGACTAGGAAGTAAGTCCTAGGTCATCTCTCATGGACCAAATGTGGTTCGAGAATTAGGTCAGATACGAAGTGGGGGGGTTTGTGAAAAGTTTGTGTGAATACGGATGAATTAAATTGAAACACGGATGCAAACAAAAATGTAAACAGAAATGCAAACAGAATGTAAAAACGGAATCAAATACAGAATAAAAGCGGTTGGTCATTAACTCAATTACTATGCTTCCAATCACAGATTAACGACAGGTACACACTACTCTAATCCAAATCCAACACGAATCACCCAACTAAGCAAAGGGTAATTCAGTTTTCAGAAAAGCGAACTAAGCGAACGCAATGTTAACATCAAATCCAATTTTCACCATGCAGTTTCATCAACTAAGCGAAGACTAAACACCAACTGGGCAACTAAGTGTATACCCAATTGCAAGTGCAAAAACAGATTTCACATTAACCAAGTCAGAGTGGCAAACATAATTACAGTCCAGAAATCTCAAGAAAACATTATAATATCGCTAATGACCAACTAACTAACCTAAGCTAACATCGCAATTAAATTAACACAATCAAACAAAATAGACGATAATAAAGTAACTGAAAATAATGGAATTAAACATTCAATGCTAAAGTGCGTGAACAGTAACATCAAAATGAAATGAGTAAAGTGCTTCTCAAAGAAAAATAAAATGCTCTTCTCTCCATAATAAAATTCACCGCTACTTCTCTAAGAAATTGAATATTCTACTCAAATTTTCACCCTAGACCGTAACCTTGTTCTTCTAAAAGAAAGGAAAATAAATTAAGCATGTCTTTTTAATTAAAATGGAATGTGAATGCAGCTCTTTTCTAGAAGGATTGAAAACCAATTGACAAGCAATGTCCACCTTGCTTCTCCACATAAAGAAAAAGTGAAAGAAGTATGCACCGCTCCAAGAAATGTGTCACCGAATTCCAATTGAAATTAGCGCATGCTTCAAAAATAAATCACCTTCATCTTTTCTAAGAAAACAAAATGCATTCCAGAACATAACCTAGCACCTTACCTACAAAATTGACATTGTGCTCTTCATTCATATAAATTGAAAATGTTTTTTTTTTCTCAAAAGAAAGAAAACTCATCCAGTGTGTTCACCTCTTCCTAAAAGAACAAAAGATATTTTCTAAAATTCCATCATCATCCGTAACAATATGAATCTATTCCAGCCTAAAAGCTCTCCAAAAACACGTTAAAAAGCAAAGCTAAAAACGTTAAAAAGCAAAGCTTGAATGTAGCGGCGTCTGCAAAAGAAAGAAACTAATGTACTTGAAATAAAATGTTGAACGTAAATCCTCCAATAGACTTGTGCTCGTTGGAATGAAGCAGCCATATCTCCTCCAAAATAAATCACCACTTGCAACTCTCTTAAAGAAATGAAAGATGAAATGTCCTGCTTCATGAGCGCCCCATTCGTATGCAGCTGCGTGCTGTGACACCAAATTGCAGCAGTCCGTGTGCCTCCTTCATTCATCCGTTGTCAAACAGGGTAAACATGGTTCAACAAAATTCACCAGTGGTGGCTGCTGCCCCCCCCCATGCCGAGAGAGTGTGCTTTTTTTTTTTCTCCAAAACGTTGTAGCTCCTTAAATCTCAAGTAAAGTGTCGGTTGGTGCTAGCTAAAGGGCCGTGTGTTTCTCTTAAAATGGGTGGGGTCCACCCAAAAACTCTAAAGTGCCATGTGTCCTTCTACTATTTGGGCTTGGTCTACTTTATAAAAAATTTGCCTAAATTATAAAAGTTGGTCTACAAATATTCTACACTACTAAATTACAATATGATTAAATTTGAAATGTCCTTGTGGAGAGTCTTGAATTAATTTGTCTCCATCCCAATACTCCAAAATATATCTTCAAAATTTTCCCTACAATTAAAAATGCAATTAATTAGCTCAGATAATTCAAATTAATTAAAATTAGAATTTCCGGTCAAATTAAGCATAATTAACATAAACGGGAAAATACCGGAAAATTAAGCACAATTTCCTGATTAATTCTAGCACAATAAACTAAGTGAAATCAATAAAATATCGACTCATCAATGGAGAACTAACCTTATTTGTTGTTGGGGAAAGATGTAACCTCTAAACTCTCTTTAATTGAAATTCTTGTTTTATTCATATGCTTGCATATGATTTTATTATCAATTATTGGGTTTCTTATCTATGCTTTATGCTATTATCGTTTAACTCATTCGATAAATAGATGTTTGCCTTTGTCGATACGGGGACGTACGGGGAAGTCATGAACTGATAGGAAATTCCTTGATTAAGCAATACCACCTAGGGATAGGGGGGTAGGACGATCAATTGTATTTTGCTTCTGTGGTACTTGCATTGCTAGTTACTAGGGGAGACTAGGGAGAGTAAGCCAGTAACTAGTAGTAGGCTCTTCTCGCCGAGGGATCGGGTTTAGGGTAGACTAAGAAAGTTTGCATGACAATTAGATAATAAAGCGAATTTAATAAGAAAAGTAAATATATGAGAGTGATTGGGTGAAATCTGAACCTTAACAACAAATCCATCTCATATTATCAACATCATCCATCTACTTTTGTGTTTAACCTCAATTGACCAAGTTGCATTCATGTTTATTTTTCCGCATTTTACATTCAAAAACTCCAAAATATGGTTTTCATAGTCTTGATTGTTACCAATGAGGAACATTGGTAAATCTTAAAGAAATTAGTTTTGATGATGCTACAAGAAGTTTCACCTGAAGAAATGTTTAAAAGCAGTTTTGTAGAATATAAGTGTTATAGGAAAGTCTTTAAATTTTGTAAAAACCTGTATTTTTACTGAAATAATCGATTATGAGAAGCAATAATCGATTATCATGAGTCTTTCAGGAATAATCGATTATCAGTTCCAAATAATCGATTATCACATTTTTAAAAACTTGTAACGGACTTGAATAATCGATTATCACTTACAATAATCAATTATTAGTGGCAGTTGAGACTTGACCTTTGATATTCAGGGTAGCTGGCTATATATTGGACTTATGAAATTTTCAGAAGCAACGTTGTTGAACAGAAGCTTTGCAGAATACTGTTTGTCAGAGGAAGTTCTCAAGAGCTATAGTTCAAGTTCCCTTGCTTGGTCTTGTGAATAGGAGAAGCTCGCGTTTCGTGTGTCGATAGTCGGAGCGCTTCTCTTCGAGTTGGCAAGGTGCTCTGCCTGGTCTCGTGAATAGGAGAAGCTCGCGTTTCGTGTGTTGAAAGTCGGAGCGGTTCTCTTCGAGTTGGCAGAGTGGTTGCTTCTAGTTCGTGTGTCGAAGGAAGCTCTTCCGGTTCGTTTGTCGAAGGAAGGTGTTTTCTATCCCTTACTCATTTCATTATCTTGTAATCTGTACAACTATATTTTTAGTGAAAAACGTTAATCACTTTTTATAGTGATTAACAACTAGACGTAGAATCTTTTGATTCGAACTAGTATAAAAATCATTTGTGTGAGTTTTCTCTTCCCTACACTCTTTAATTTTATTTGCACATCAACTGTTCGATAAATTTTCTCTTAGAAAATTTATTTCTAAAAACTGACCATTTTAATTTAAAAAGTGACCGAACACGCTTTCCGCTACTTAAATTTTATTCCGCTGCGTTTTACTCTTCAAACCATACCATTCCTGGTACCGACAATTGGTATCAGAGGTTGCTTTGATAATTTTTCAAAAATTGCGAAAATGTCTGGTCATCACACTCAAAATATTGTATATGCCGAGGGTGCTTCTATTAACAGACCACCACTTTTTACTGGTGATAATTATGCGTTATGGAAAGTCAGAATGGAAATTTTTATGGGATCTGTTGATAGAGGCATCTGGGAAGCTGTACAAAATGGTCCTTTTATTCCTAAAAGTATAGTTGATGGTGTAGAGGTAGAAAAATCATATTTTGACTGGACTGTTGAGGAAAACAGAAGAGCCCAATTTGATATTAAGGCTCGAAATATAATTTTATCTGCACTAACCATTGATGATTTTTTCAAAGTCTCTGTTTATAATGCACAGGAAATGTGGAAATTTTTAAGACACAGTTATAATGAAGTCATAGATGTGGATAAGTTAACAGTGTCTGACTCAAGCTCTACATCAAGCTCCTTAAGCTCAAGCGATTCTAATGACCAAAAAAATTTATGTTTGATGGTTAACGATGAATTATCTGTATGAAAATTCTTGAAGAAAAAGAAGAACAATCAAGGCTCCACATCAAGCTTTAAATGTTACGAATGTGGTGAAAGAGGCCATGTTAAAGTTGATTGTCGAAACAACAAGAAAAGTGAAGAAAGAAAGAAAAAGAAAACTCACAAAGAGAAGAAGGCCTACATTGCTTGGAATGATAATGACTCATGTAGTTCAAGTGATTCTGTTGAAGAAGAAAACATATGTTTGACGGTTGCTACTGATGACACTGCAAGCCAAGTAAGTGGCTCTAGCCTTGACACTAGTGAGTTTGATTTACAAAAAGCTTTTCTTGAATTGTTAAATGAATCTGAGAAATTAGATGCGGATCATAAAAATTTGAAAAATGAGTTTGAGGAATTGAAAATTAAATGGATGAAGAAGTTGTTTTAAGAAACAAAGTTAGTAATCTAGAAACAAAATTGTCTGAATCAAATAAAATTGTACATCCTGTTGAATGCCTTTCATGTAAGAGTCACATGTTTGACATACATATTCTTTAAAATTTGCTTGCTAAAGCCACCAAATCTATTTCACATGTTCAAAATGGTTTTAGAAAGAAAAATGTTAAAAACAAGAACATGCATCAACATAGGAAACCTCAATTTAAAAGAACTCGTAGAGTTTGGGTTGAGAAGGGGACTTTTGTGAAAAACAAGGTGGATGATGTTTGTTGTTTTTATTGCATGAAAAAGGGGCATAATTCAAACAAATGTAACATTAAACATTTTGGAGTTCCAAATGGAAAATATGTTTGGATTCTTGTCATAAAGCAATATGTCTCTAACCTCAAAGGACCCAAATGAGATTATGGGTACCAAAATTGTATTATTTTACTTTGCAGGTTAAGTTTTTCAAAAGGAGAAGAGAACTCTAAAATTATTCTGCTTTTGAAATTGATGCTCCAAGCCATGAAGTGAGTCCATCAAGTGATATCCAAAGCCTTGGTTCGAGCTCAAAGTGATTGAGCTAAGTATTGTTTAAACTGTGTTGTTGCATCTTGATTTTACTTGATCTTCCATTATTTGATTACTGTCATATTCATTTCTTTTTGAGCGAATGATATGTCCATCACTGATTCATTCATCCTGTGGTGTGTTCTTGTCTGTTTACACACTTTAATCAGTGAAAGTAATCTATTTGAGACATTCATGTGCTGAATTTAATCTTTTGGTATGATTAGTCATGTGCATTGTTATCTCCGTGATTATTTTTTTTTGTGCTTAACTGGTTTGGTATTCAATTTCATGAGTATTTTGAAGTTAGCCTTGGTATAATTTCTATCAAGCATCAAAAGCAATGAAAAATTCATTTGAATGAGCTAGCTGATAGTTTCTATCTGCATTTTTGAATGATTAAGACAATTGATGATTAAATTGACAATTCTATCTCGAAGTTGTTTATGTGGAGATTTGTTCAAATGCATACCGTACGAGCTATGATAATACACATTGAGAACTTGGATGCAATAAATGAACTGATCAAATTTGCATAATTATGATGTGAATTATTTGATTTAAAAACTATTGAAAGATAAAATCTAAAACAACTTTTGTGTTTGAATTTTTGTATATGTTATTTTGATATGAACAGCTGAATTAATGGGGTTGAACAAATTGGGATATGAGAGTGCATGAAACATAGTTGTTGTTTGGGAAGTTATAAGTTATGTTGTCAAAATTAGTTTTTGAACTGATTGTGTTAGAAAAATTGCTTTCCTGTTAAAACTGGAGCAACTTTGATGTAATCACATTCATTTAAGCTACTGTTGCTTTCATTATAGTTTATAAATTGATTGTAGAATCATTGATATCTTATTCGTATGAAAAATGATTGTTGATTTCAATGAATTAATTAAGTTTGATAAAAGTCGAATTTGATTTGCTAAAGAATCACTGAAACTAGTTTGGAATTGCAAATACAAATCTGAACTGGCTTATAAGCATCTCTCCATTGTTTTGGACTGAACAAATCTTAAAATATTTTTCAGAATCTATTTTTTCGTTTAAGAGAAATTTTTGTTTGACATCTTATGACATGATCTTGTGATACCTGGTATCCATTTGAGGGGGAGATATATAAGGCTGTTAGATATCTGGTTATTCATCTATACTTTGGTATTTCAGCATGTATTTGCCTCTCATTTTATAAAAGTTCAAACTTTATAAATTCGTCTTTCTTTTGTTAAGGATGAGAGACATTTAAGGGAGTGTCTAGATTCTATGAACTTAGGAGAGAGTTAGGAGTGTTAGATATGTCTTAAGATCAAAGCTTATGAAGATTTTTCAATTTTCGTAAAAAATTAGCGTTTTTAATCGATTATCATAAGGCAATAATCGATTATTCAAATTTAAACTCAAATCTGGGAAATTATGAACAGATAATCGATTATCTTCAGGCATAATCGATTATCATGCAATTTCTGGGCAGTGATTCTTGAGCAGATAATCGATTATCTCGAGCAATAATCGATTATCACGCGAACAGTTTCACAAATAGAGCCGTTGGAGCGTCCCATAACGGCTATAAATGGCCATAAACGGCTAGATTTTCCATTTTTCTTATAAATAGCCCCCTATAATCTATTATTAGTCACTCCTTTGCACCCAGAAACTGCTGAAATCAAATCTAGAGCTAAAATTCTCTCCATTTCTCTTCACTATCTCACTGTCCTATTACTTCAAACTCCTTCCATGGATGAATCTAGAAGAAAACGTAGAAGAAATACTAGAGCATCTTCTTCTTCTCAACCACGTCCTGCAACCATTAATGGGTGAATTTCGGATCAAGAAAAACATGCGGACTATGTTAATTCTTGGCAAGAAAGGAGAATCATGGCGGTAAAGTATATTCGCCTTGACTTTTTTCATTTTTATGGATTTCAGTTTCCAGATCTTTTTGCTGGTCAAGGTCTCACACATTTAGTAGAGCAAAAAGGTTGTATTTATCCCGACCTCATAAGAGTTTTCTACTTCAACTTGCGATATCGAGACGGGATTATATCCACCAAAGTGAAAGGGGTCCGTATAATTTTGGATATTGATGTGTGGACCAACGTTGCTCAACTTACCATCTGGGATGATGCTGTGAAAGTTCATCTTGGAATTCCTGACTTCAACCGACTGATGGCCTTTCAATCCTTCTTGCGCCATCCTGAACAACAGACCAACCGTAGGCAACTACTTGTTGATGGATTTAAAGTTGAAGAGAGGATGATCCACTGCTTAATTATGTGGCTATTGTGTCCTAGAGCAACCAACCATGCCCAATGTTCTGAACAGGATTTGCTTCTTCTGTATGGGATCCTAAATCACATACACATTGATTGACCTGCTCTGATTTCTGACACTATGGTAAAAGCTAAAAAAATCTCATTCTTATCATTTTCCTTATGCTCTTCTCATTTCTAGAATTATAGAATACAAAGGAGTTAATGTGGAAGGAGAACATGTTCAAACAATTCAAGCTATTGGATCTGAGATTGGAGACACCACTTTTAGACAAATGGGATTTGTTACCCGGGGAAATGTCATTATTCATAAAGATGATGCTCATTCAGATGATGGTGAAGAAGATGACATTGATACACACATGGCAGACCCAGTAACTGCTGCTGCTCCTTCTGATGCTGGTCCATCCAACATACCCTCCTCATCCTCAACTTCTATGGAAGAACACTTTGCAAGATTATCTAAGCAATTAGAAGATTTGAGTCTAGCACAGAAAACACACTTTGAAGAGATTTATGAGTGGCAGCAATCTATTGATGAATACATGGTTGATCAATTTCTTGAACTTGATGTTCGCCTATCCAACATCAAATCTCATCTAAATATTTAACCACCTGAGAGATCCCCTAGCCCTGAGTTTTAGATATAGGTTCTATGTTAGCATGTTTTGTTGATTGTCTGTTATTCCTTCTATGTTCTGTTGCTAGTATGTTTTTCCTCATGATGCTGATGTAATTCTTTCTTTTATGAATAAAATGATCTCTTGTTTTTATGCATATTGAGGGGGAGCTTTTTACCTTAATCTTTTTGCTTATGATCAAAAAGGGGGAGAAGTATAGTTTTAGGGGGAGAAGTATAATATAAGGGGAGAGGCATAATTTAAATTGATACATGTATTGCTAACTTTGTTGTTGTAGCTTGTATATTTTGCAGGGAAGTCAAAGTTGCTTTTAAAAATTGAATTATTGATCATCATCAAAAAGGGGGAGATTGTTACCAATGAGGAGCATTGCTAAATCTTAAAGAAATTAGTTTTGATGATGCTACAAGAAGTTTCACCTGAAGAAATGTTTAAAAGCACTTTTGTAGAATATAAGTGTATTAGGAAAGTCTTTAAATTTTGTAAAAACCTGTATTTTTACTGAAATAATCGATTATGAGAAGCAATAATCGATTATCACGAGTCTTTCAGGAATAATCGATTATCACTTCCAAATAATCGATTATCACATTTTGAAAAACCTGTAACGGACTTGAATAATCGATTATCACTTACAATAATCGATTATTAGTGGCAGTTGGGACTTGACCTTTGATATTTAAGGTAGCTGGCTATATATTGGACTTATGAAATTTTCAGAAGCAACATTGTTGAACAGAAGCTTTGCAGAATACTGTTTGTCAGAGGAAGTTCTCAAGAGCTATAGTTCAAGTTCCCTTGCTTGGTCTTGTGAATAGGAGAAGCTCGCGTTTCGTGTGTCGATAGTCGGAGCGATTCTCTTTGAGTTGGCAAGGTGCTCTGCCTGGTCGCGTGAATAGGAGAAGCTCGCGTTTCGTGTGTCGAAAGTCGGAGCGGTTCTCTTCGAGTTGGCAGAGTGGTTGCTTCTAGTTCGTGTGTCGAAGGAAGCTGTTCCGGTTCGTTTGTCGAAGGAAGGTGTTTTCTATCCCTTACTCATTTCATTATCTTGTAATCTGTACAATTATATTTTTAGTGAAAAACTTTAATCACTTTTTATAGTGATTAACAACTGGACGTAGAATCTTTTGATTCGAACCAGTGTAAAAATCATTTGTGTGAGTTTTCTCTTCCCTATACTCTTTAATTTTATTTGCACATCAACTGTTCGATAAATTTTCTCTTAGAAAATTTATTTCTAAAAACTGACAATTTTAATTTAAAAAGTGACCGAACACGCTTTCCGGTACTTTAAGTTTTATTCAGCTGCATTTTACTCTTCAAACCATACCATTCCTGGTACCGACATTGATTGGTTAAGCAAAAGCACAACAGTTTAGTGTTGAGTCCTTTGGGAGAACGATACTGGTCTTACCGTTTATTATTACTTGATACGATATGGTACACTTGCTTTAACAAGTTTTTGGCGCCGTTGCTGGGGACTCATGGTAGAACTATTCTTTGTGTGTGATTCTTAACCGATTAAACTTTCTATCTTTCTATCGTTTTCTATCTATCTTTCTATCTTTCTGTTTCTATCTTTCTGTTTTTTATTTTTCTATCTTTATATATAAAAAAAACGAAAATAAAAAAAAATTTCTGTTTTTATTTTTCTGCTTTTATCTTTCTGTTTTTATTCTTTATCTACCTAAAAATAAAAAACAAATTACTGTTTTTATTTTTTGGGCTAATTCTGTGCTCTAGTACAATGTTCTTTAGTATGTGCAGGATAAAATTTGTACTAGGAGCACAAGATCATCAGGAGGCAGATAAGGAAGGAGAATTGGTTCACCAACACCCTGATGTGAAAAGTGACAAACCAAAACCTGGCACATTAGTGAAATTCAAGAGTAGGTTATTGTTAAACCCCTGGCAAGTGTACCAGATCGTTATCAAGTAATATAATTGGTAAAACCCAATATCGTTCTCCCAAAGGACTCAAAGGCCTTATCTTTCGTGTAAATCAATCTTATAAGACTTGTAGAGAAAATTTACTTATGATTTAATGCAAAAACAAAAAGTAAACATGCAAATGCAATTCATTCAATTGGCAAGAAAAAGGTCTGGATGAATGGAGTTATTGGGGTTTACAATTTCATCTTATACACTCTCTTATATCTACTCTTCTTATTAAATTTGCTTTATTATCAAATTGTCATGTAACTTTCTTAGTCTACCCTAAACCCGATCCCTCGGCGAGAAGAGCCTACTACTACTTACTGGCTTACTATCCCTAGTCTCCAACATTTAAAGTTCAAGTACAAACTCTCTTTCTTAACCAATCTCACTCATTCCCAACTTCTTCCTTTTTCTTTCATTTTTACATTGAGCCCATCTTTCATGCTTTTTCTTTTCTTCTTTTCTTTTCTCATGCATTTTCCATGTCCTCATCTGAGTCCTCCTGGTCTCCATCATCAACATCTTCAAAGTTATCTTCATTGTCATCTTCATCCATGTCTGGTGTTTCAGCTGCTCCAGACCCGCTGCCATGTGTCTGCTCCTGAGGCCAAGCCATAGCTCCATGAAACTCGTCCATGGTCCACGTGTGCACTGGTGGCTGTTGGTACAGCCCTACTATCATCTCGGCAGTGGCTATCTGCCCTCTGCGAAGAGCCTCCATCCTAGCCTCTATCATGGACATATACATGTCCCTTATCTGGAATGGCTCGGCATGCTGTGCTGGTACATCTGCAGGTACATGCTCCTACTGTGCTGCTGCTCTCCTTGGTGCTCCGGCTGCCTTCTCTTCCTCACAGTACTACTGATAATAGGCAGCGTCTATGGCCTTCCTAGGCCTCTCATATGGTGGAACTGCAGTATCCACCCCAGCCTGCTGACACGAAAAGGTGATCAGGGACGGATGTCCCAGCGGTGTCCTGCTACTCATAGTGGTACCGCAGCTCTGAATCTCGTCGGCAATGACCTTCCCGACGTTCACATCTAACTGCCTCAGCATGCAGTAAATGAAGATGATCCAATGCATGGTGATGTCGGAAACATGAGAGCATGGCTGAATGTTGGCATGAGTGAATGCCATCCAGTATTTCGCCAAAGGCGTCAAATATGCCCTTTTTATGTTGACGGGCACTCCATTAGGGTTATTCTGAAAATGCCTTCCAGGAAGGCACATAACCCTCTCAATATCTGCTATATCTCTGAACCCCCCAACAAGTGCTGCATACTAGCACTGTTCACCTGGCCATTCAGTGCCTAAAAAGCTGTTAATAGTGTCAGGGTCATACCTGATGGTTTGTCCCCTCACATAGCTCATGTATCTCCTAGCATCAACTCCTCCTCTAGGCAAGGCATTTGTATAAAATTCCTTTACCAATTCAATGTTGGCCGGTGCAGGATATGTGGCCAGCTTTTCCCAGTCTCTCCTCATAATCTCTATTCCAAATTCAGGAGCCAAGTTTGGGATAAAAGTGGCCTTCCTCTCCATCAGCAATCTCCTCTCCTGCACAGTCACATAGTGTTCCTCATGTTTCCTGAAGATGAACCTAGGCGAATAGAATCTTCTTTGCCTCTAAGGTTCCTTCCTTTTGTTGCCAAGAGTTTTCACCCTTCTCGATGATGATGACATTCCTGCATATAATAAAGTTCAAAAGACCACAGGAATTCATCATTAGAGGTTAGTACATCATTAATCAGATTCCAAACTAATAATAGTCCAACACTGAGGGAAAAATAGGGCCCGTCAGCGTCCCTAAAGTAAAAATCAAGCATCCAACAAAATTTGTAGGAGACCGCTCAGCGTCAAAGGAGACCGCTCAACGGTTTGCCTCAAGCCGTGCCACCGCTCAGCGTCCAAACAAACCGCTCATAGGCGGCGACTAGGGTTTTTCAAAATCCTTCTCCACATCGCCCTATTCTCCACTCTAACACTAATTTCATCAATCCAGACTAAATTCATGCAATTCAATCGATTCAAACAGTTCCTATTTCATCAAATCATGCATAGAAATCAAAAGCCCTAATTTATCATGTTCCTAAGCATGTTCTTCATCAAATTTCAAATTTAGAAACCCTAAGAATGAAATTGCACAACTTACTTGAGTGGAGAAACTAGATGCTTGCAAAACTTCCTCCTAATTGATGATGAATGCCTCTTGAATGCACAATCCCTCAACAAAAACCCCAAACTTTGACAAGATAATGATAGAAAAGTGAGAGTTTTGTAAGTGGGTGATGAGAAAAAGTGGGGAAATCCCTTTGGAAAACCTTTGAAAGTATAAATTGGGTGCTAGGGTTCACAGAGAACGCTTGGGCGAGCTTCAAAGAGGATTTTAAAAAGTGCAGAACCCCAAAAACGCTGAGCTTTTAAAAGCCCAAGCGGGGTCTATGCCGCCACCGCTAAGCGGTAAAAAGCACCCTCAGCGGTGGGCGGTAATTTTATCCTTCTCTTCTTTGCTTCCTTTTGCGTGATTCCACCCTGTTGTACCTGATTTTAACGTTCAATTTTTCAATTTCATGCCTTTCCCCTCTCAAATGCACATGCAAACATATAATTCCCTTAAGATAGAGTTTAAAAACAAACAAATAATCAACTGGGTTGCCTCCCAGGTAGCGTTTGTTTAACGTCACGAGCCTGACCCAAACCTGTCTAACACTCATTAGTAAGTGCAATTCTTACCAACACCCATCAGTAGGTGTACCTTCCTATATCCTTCAGTGGATACATAAAAATTAGCATCCGTCAGTAGATGCTACCCAAAAATTGTTTAAATATCAAAAAATAAAAAAAATTACATGTCCAAAATACTAAAATGTTTTACAACAAAATATATTCCTCCAGCAAAATCATGTGTTGTCCTTCGTGTTGGTGTCTTTAGTACACCAAATCTTTAGCTTTCTTCCATCCACCTGCTTTGTACGTCTTGAGTATGGTGCTTCAATCTCCACCACTCCTTTCTCCTTCAGCTCTTTTATCACCCACTCCTTCTTTTTATATTTCACCTTTATGCCTGGTCGGAATAGGTCTTCTTTTGGTTCAGGATGGATATTTTGTCCTTCTTCACTAACAGATACTTGCAAAACATAACAACTATCAGTATCCGTACATGTTGCTTGCTCTTCAGATGCAACTTCTCTTCTTAACTTTTTATATCCGGCTCTCTATCTTATTTTGATTATCCTTTCTTTAGCACCATCATAAATCAACACCTGTTCTTGATCTCTCAATATCATCTTCTCGTCATTGAAACACATCAACATTTTAGAAGTCCTCATAAAAGGTCTTCCCAATATTAATGGAATTCTTCCCTCATTCTTCATATCAACAACTACAAAGTCAATCAAGAACTCCAGCTGCTCAATTCGAACAATTGCATCTTCCATCTTAGCAACTGGCTTCTTAATAGAACCGTCCGCAACTGTCAAGGTAGTTTGAGCAGGTTTTAGTACTAGCCCTCCAATCTTCTTAAAATAACTGAAAGGCATCAAATTAATACTCGATCCTGAATCAATTATGGCTTTTGCTATATCCACATCGTTGATGACACATGGAAGAGTTAAACTCCCTAGATCCTTTCTCTTTTTGGGATGATTCTTCTTTCTAGGCTTAACACAAAATTCCTGATCTTCTTCATCATCAAGATCAATTACCTCTCCAAGATAATACTTAATCCTCTCAGAGTAATCAGGAATTGGTGGAAGTACTGAAGGAACAACAGTCACCTGATTAAATATCTCCCTGAATGGTTCCCGGTGACTTTCTTTCTTTACTTCTTTCTCCTCCTCTTCTTCTTCACTGCTTCCCTGCTCATCAGATACTTCATTACTAATCATTTCCTCATCTTCTTCCTCACTGCTTTCAATATCAATTATCTCCACCTCTGACTTCCTTTTACTTCTCGTCAGAACATCTTTGCACTCATCCTTAGGGTTAACATCAGTGTTAGCCCTACACTAATTCTTTTCAGTGGTTTTTACCCTTTTGGACAGCTGACCAATTTGCATCTCCAATGATCTGATGCTGGCTTGGTCACTAGCTAGTTAAGACTCATAGACTTTCAAAAATTTATCAAATCTATCATTCAAACTTCTAACGGTCTCTGTCAAACTGCTTACTTGCTGCCATAAAGGTGATGGTTGCTGCTATCGGAAGCTTCTTGATTGCCTAGCTGGGTTATTCTGATTTTGTCCAATACTAGGGTGGTTCTTCCAACCTTGGCTAGAGTTACCTTGGTTAAAATTACCTTGCCTATACTGGAATTGATTACCCATGTAATTGGCTTCCTGCTGCATTTCCTCTGGTATAGCACATTGACTATTAATATGGTCACCACCACAAAAATCACAAAGCTGTTGTGTTTGGGAGACATTCCTAATCTCCTTTGGAAGTTGCGAGAGAACCTTCGTTAAATTATCTAGCTTTTGAGTGAGAAGATAATTTTGGGCTAGTATGGCATCATCTGCTGGCAAATGCAAAACTCCTCCTTTTTTACAGATGTGCCCCACTCACTAAACGTTTCCTGCTCATTAGCGACCATATTCTCAATCAAGTCATAGGCTTCGTCTTCAGTCTTTTTCTTGATATCACCTCCAACTGAGGCGTCCAACATCATTTTAGACTACGTGTTTAGACCACCTAGGTAAGCAAGAACTAGGGTTGTCTTGTCAAACCCATGAACTGGTGTCTTTCTCAATAAGCCTTTAAACCTGTCCCATGCTTGGCCAAGAGTTTCCTCCATGCCCTCTTTGAATGATGAAATCTCCAGCCTTCCCTGAGTAATTTTAGACTGTGGAAAATATTTGTTGACAAATTTGGTTGCCACAGTCTCCCATGTAGTGAATGTTCCTTCAGGAAAGGAATTAAGCAACGTCTTAGCATTGCCTCCCAATGAGAATGGAAACAAGCTAAGCTTTACTCTTTCGTCTGATACTCCAGTCATATTCACAGTGTTGCAAATTTCAGTGAATGTCGTCGAATGATCATATGGGTTGTCATTTGACAATCCGTGAAATTGATTGCTTTGTACCAGATGGATTAGTGCTGAGTTCATCACCATATTAACTGTATGATCTGTAGGCATGGCTATGCTATTGAAGTGGAAAGGGCCCACAACATTGGACTGATCCGAAAGTGTGCGTCTTGGAGGAGGTTGATTCGCCATCTCCTCTAAATTCTGTGTAAATGCCTCTGGTGAAGAATGTAAGAGTCTTTCAGGAGAGGGAAAGAGTTCACGTGATGGACGTCTAACTCTTCTTTCTCTCCTATCTGATATACCGTCAACAAGAGGTTGCTGGCTTTTCTTACTTCTAGTTTGTATTGCTTCCTGCATGCACAAGAAACAAAAACACTAAAAGCACTTTTACAAATAAGAAAAATAAAAAAAAAACAAAATATATATACAATAATTACAATAATTACACCAAGTCAAATTCAATCAATTTACACTACTCGAAAAGTTAAACCACGAGTCCCCGGCAACGGCGCCAAAAACTTGTTAAACCCCTAGCAAGTGTACCAGATCGTTATCAAGTAATATAATTGGTAAAACCCAATATCGTTCTCCCATAGGACTCAAAGGCCTTATCTTTCGTGTAAATCAATCTTATAAGACTTGTAGAGAAAATTTACTTGTGATTTAATGCAAAAACAAAAAGTAAACATGCAAATGCAATTGATTCACTTGGCAAGAAAAAGGTATGGATGAATGAAGTTGTTGGGGTTTACAATTTCATCTTATCTACTATCTTATATCTACTCTTCCTATTAAATTCGCTTTATTATCTAATTGTCATGTAACTTTCTTAGTCTACCCTAAACCCGATCCCTCGGCGAGAAGAGCCTACTACTAGTTACTGGCTTACTATCCCTAGTCTCGCCTAGTAATTAGCAGTGCATGTACCACAGAAGCAAAATACAATTGATCGTCCTACCCCCCAATTCCTAGGTGGTATTTGTTGATCAAGAATTCCTTATTAGTTCATGACTTCCCCGTACGTCCCCGTATCGACAAAGGCAAACATCTATTTATCAAATGAGTTAAATGATAATAGCATAAAGCATAGATAAAGAACCCACAATTGATAATAACAACATATGCAAGCATATGAATAAAACAATAATTTCAATAAAAGAGAGTTTCAAAAGATTACATTATTCCCCAACAACAAAGGGTTTAGTTCACCATTGACATGGTGAAACTAGATGAAACACAATGAAAGAATGGAAAAGCAAACCCTATATTGGATAAAATGGAGCCTAAGCATCTAAGAAATCTTCTCCAAGGAGTGTAAAATAGCTCTGGACGTCTTCTTCTGCCAAAAGAATAATATTTGAATCGCACTAGGGCTATAAATAGGGCATAAAAGTAACAAAATTTAAGCCCAAGCCCAGTAGACAACCGCTCAACGTCCAACTTTACCGTTTAGCGGTTTCCCTCAAGTCGCACCACCGCTAAGTTGTCAGTTTCACCGTTGAGCGGTTTGCCTCTAATCGCTCTGGACGCTCAGCATCACCGCCTGGGCGCTAGACAATAGCTTTCCCTCGAATAATGGCGCTCAGCGGTGCATAGACTCTTCTTTTCTTCATT
Source organism: Vigna reflexopilosa (assembly GCA_027742785.1). Lineage (NCBI taxonomy): Eukaryota > Viridiplantae > Streptophyta > Magnoliopsida > Fabales > Fabaceae > Vigna > Vigna reflexopilosa. The sequence continues at coordinate 22,155,963 of CM050918.1, forward strand.
TTTCTTCTTCTACCTTGAGTCTAAGAACTTCCTTCTTGAATTCCATTCTTAATTCTCATCAAAAACCCTGCAAAATAATGCAAAACAAGCATAATATCTCTAAAAATAGCTTTTGACTCTCAAATGACTCAACTTAAGTTCTTTACCTGATTCTAAGCTCATTCTAAGCCATAAAGGGTGTATTTTGATATCAATTTAAGCATGAAAATAACGATTTTTAGACCGTTATCAGTTATGGGTTGTCCAGACTATCTAAGAAAACAGAGCTCTTAGAGTTGGTGACAAGAAAATTTTTGGTGTCATGAAGGAAGGAAGAACACCAACATAAAATATCAACACCTACTGATGGGTGTTTGGGCTTTACTAGGCTCAAGCTAATGACGTTAAAGAAGCGCTTGCTAGGAGGCAACCCAGTTTCTAACCCAGTTTCTGAATTTATTTTATTTTATTTCTTAGGTTACATGCTTCTGATGGGAGAGATGACAACATCTACTGAGGGATGTTAAGAAAGATTAGCATCTACTGATGGATGCTATATGATTAGACATTTACTGATGGATGTCACTGACAGCATTTACTAATGAATGCTATTGGGATAACATCTACTGAGGGATGCTAGAAGATTGAGTATCTACTGAAGGATACAGGAAGGTACACCTACTGATGGGTGTTGGTAAGGATTGCACTTACTGATGGGTGCTGGAAAGGTTTGGGTCAGGCTCGTGACGTTAAACAAGCGCTACCTGGGAGGCAACCAAGTTGATTGATTTATTTTTGCATGTTTTAATTCTTGTTCTAGTCGCATATGTGAGATAAGTGATTGGGAATTGCATAAAAATTAAATTTTGAAAGTTGAATTTGAAGGTTTAAAGGGTTAAAATGTTTTAAACAAAAAAAAAGAGAGGGGTGTAAACCGCGCACATCACTGGGCGGTGAACTCACTGCTGGGAGGTGGCGTTACTGAGGGGTATATGCGTTTTAAAAAGATTATTTGATTGTTTTTACCCCTCAGGTTCTCCCAAGCAATCTTTATCAAACCCATAACCTCTCTTTCACTTTCAAACATTCTTTCAAATATTTCCCAACACTTCTCCTATCATCCTCTCCCTTGAAAACCTAATTTTTATCAATTTTTCCATCCAAGTTTGGGGTTTTGTGAGAGCACAGTTATTTGGGGTTGATTCCTCCACATTCATTGGAAGAAGTTTTGTGTTTTACTAACGCTTAATGAGATTTCTTGTGGTTTTGTGAATTGTAGTTGGTGCAGGGAAGGCCTCCCCCTCATCAGGAAAGAGGAGCAAGACTATGGGGAACAAGAGGAGAGAATCAGAGTTGGAGGAGCTGAAGCTCCATCTATGGAGGAAGATGTTAAGGATGACGATTTTGAAAAAGGAGATGAGATAGCATCTACTGATGGATGTTATCTACACTAGAACAGGATTTTTCTATCTTTTGTTCTCGTATTTATTTGTTTCTGTTTAGTAGTGTAGGATTAATGTACTTGGTTGGACACTATATCTGATACAGTGGTTTGATGTTGATATTTTTGCATGATGGGTATTGCTTGATGATGCTTTGATATTGATGATGTTGAGAATGTGCACAATATGCTGATATACAGGTGGTGTTCACAAGCTGTGTGAACAAATGCATTGTGGTTTTGTGATTGTGATTATGAGGCTAAGCAAGGTATGTGATTAAATGATTGGAATAAGCTTGTGTGAGGTTTTTGAGCTCCAGAGTTCTTATTGATATATTTTCTATCTATGTGAAAGCATGAATGATTTTGCTTGAATTTCTGTGATTGATTGAATTGCATGTATGTGTCATATGATCAAGGCCGTTTTTTTGAAAAGCCCTTTTCTAGCCAAAAGTTTCGTCCCATATGAAAAAGAACATATTATGTTCTACCCTTTTTGAATCTAAGCCTGAAACAGGATAAAAACCTTGCTTTGGAAGTCTTTGCCTTGAGTTAGGTTGAGAAATATTTTGTGGTATTGTTAAAGGTTCAAGTTTGGGGTTGTTGGGAGAATTTGAAAATGAAAATGCATGAGAAAAGATGAAAAAGATAGAAAAAGAAAAAACATGAGAAGAAAAGCTCAATGTAAAGAAAAAGGGAAAGTTGGGAATGAGTGAGATTGGTAAAAAGAGAGTTTATGCTTGAACCATGATTATGTGAATAACTCTCTTAACTCAAGGTATTTTAGATCTAGAAAAACCAATTTTCCTTGTTAGTCCAACCACATTGTAAGCCTTGAAAATTCCTTGTGATGACACGTGTATGTGATGATGTGTGATTGTGGCAAATGAAAGGCAACTTTGTTCTATGTGACATGTAGATAATAGAGGGAAGGAGTGGGCTCTATACACTTGTGTGATTGAGTGAAACACTTTATCTGGTGAGGAATGATTCCATGAATTCATGATTTCATCTATGCTTAACTAAATGATCATTCATGAGAATAACATCTATTGGAAGATTATGTGATTGTGTGAACGCCATGATGAGTAATTTGAATCAAAGCATGTGCATATCTTGACTAAATCCTATTGATGAGTTGATTCGAGTGATTATTTGTCTTGAAAGAAAAAAAGTTTTGGATTGTGTTGGACCATTATGATGATTTGTGGAAGACTAAGTTTCATCTTGTTTGCTTGAGGACAAGCAAAGTTTCAAGTTTGGGGTTGTGATAACGGTTGAAAAACCGTTATTTTCATACTTAATTTTAATATCAAATGCACCCTTGTTGACTTAGAAACTTGTTTGGAATCATGATTTTTCTTTAGTTTTGTGAATAAAAGAGTTGAGGACATGTTTTATGATTTTATCATTAAATTCCCTTGAATTTGTAGGTTTTTGGAATGAATTGAAAGAAAGGTTGAAGTATCAAAGGGTTGCAGTGTAGAAAAGTCAAATAGAATGCAGAAAAGTCAACCAGTCAACCAAAAAAGTCAACCAAAAAAGTTGACCAAAGCACTAAGCGGCGGTTTTGGGCGCTGAGCGGCAGTTTTGGGCGCTGAGCGCCAGTTTTGCCTGTTTTTCACTGTTTTTCGCCTGGGGGAACCACTAAGCGGTCCTGCGATTATGAGGCAAACCGCTGAGCGTTGGGGACGCGGGCTTGGACCTGTTTTCTGGTATTTTTATGATCTGTTTGGGCTTGGACTTGTTTTCTGTTATTTTTATGCCCTATTTAAAGGCCAGAACATCTTATGGTTTGTATCTTTTGATGGATTAGACACAGAAACACACTTTTCACCCCTTTGGGGGTAGATTTGGAGATGGTGACAACTCTCCTTTTCTCCTTTTTAGGGTTTCTATCTCTTTCATTCCATTATTCACTTAGTTTCTCCATGACAATGGAGAACTAACCTCATTTGTTGCTGGGGAAAAATGTAACCTCTAAACTCTCTTTTATTGAAATTCTTGTTTTATTCATATGCTTGCATATGCTTTTATTATCAATTGTTGGGTTTCTTATCTATGCTCTATGCTATTATCGTTTAACTCATTCGATAAATAGATGTTTGCCTTTGTCGATACGGGGACGTACGGGAAAGTCATGAACTGATAGGGAATTCCTTGATTAAGCAATACCACCTAGGGATAGGGGGTAGGACGATCAATTGTATTTTGCTTCTGTGGTACTTGCATTGCTAGTTACTAGGGGAGACTAGGGATAGTAAGCCAGTAACTAATAGTAGGCTATTCTCGCCGAGGGATCGGGTTTAGGGTAGACTAAGAAAGTTTGCATGACAATTAGATAATAAAGCGAATTTAATAAGAAAAGTAGATATATGAGAGTGATTGGGTGAAATCTGAACCTTAACAACAAATCCATCTCATATTATCAACATCATCCATCTACTTTTGTGTTTAACCTCAATTGATCAAATTGCATTCATGTTTATTTTTCCGCATTTTACATTCAAAAACTCCAAAATATTGTTTTTATAGTCTTGATTGGTTAAGCAAAAGCACAACAGTTTAGTGCTGTGAGTCCTTTGGGAGAACGATACTGGTCTTACTGTTTATTATTACTTGATACGATCTGGTACACTTGCCAGGGGTTTAACAAGTTTTTTGGGCCATTCCTGGGGACTCATGGTAGAACTATTCTATGTGTGTGATTCTTAACCGATTATACTTTCTATCTTTTTATCTTTTTATATCTATCTTTCTATCTTTCTGTTTCTATCTTTCTGTTTTTTATTTTTCTATCTTTATATATAAAAAGAAAACGAAAATAAAAAAAAAATTCTGTTTTTATTTTTCTGTTTTTATCTTTCTGTTTTTAATCTTTATCTTTCTAAAAATAAAAAAAATTACTGGTTTTATTTTTTAGGCTAATTCTATGCTCTAGTGCAGTGTTCTTTAGTATGTGTAGGATAAAATTTGTACTAGGAGCACAAGATCATCAGGAGGCAGATAAGCAAATACAATTGATCGTCCTCCCCTTATCTCTAGGCAGTATTGCTTACTCAAGGAATTCCCTATCAGTTCATGACTTCCTCGTAGGTCTCCGTATGGACAAAGGCAAATATCTTCTTACCGAATGAGTTAAACGATAAAAGCATTGAGCATAGATAAGAAACCCAACAATTGATAATATAAGCATATGAATAAAACAAGAATTTCAATATAAGAGAGTTTCAAAAGATTACATTGCTCCCCAACAACAAAGGGTTTAGTTCACCATGGACATGGTGAAGCTAGATGGAATTAAATGAAAGAATGGAAGAGTAAACCCTAGATTTGATAAATTGAAGCCTAAGCATCCAAGAAACCGCCTCTAAGGAGTGTAGAACTACTCTGGACTTCTCTGCCTGCCAAAATAATTACCCTGAAGATCACACTAGAGTTATTTATAACGCATAAAAGTAACAGAATTTAAGCCCAAGCCCAACATTCCACCGCTCAACGCCTCATTTGACCACTCAACTGTTTCCCTCTAATCGTAGGACCTCTCAACGGTCCATTTCACCGCTCAACGACACCGCTTGAGTGAGAGGTAGTGGTTTTTCCCTCGAGTCTGGTGCTCAACGCTAGAAAATAGCGCTGAGCGATGACTTTGACTCTTCTTTCCTTCCTTCTTCTCCTTCTTTCTTGAGTCTAAGTCCTCCCTCTTTTACTTCCATCTTCAATTCTCATCAAAACCCTGCAAAACAATGCAAAACAAGCATAATATCTCTAAAAACAACTTTTGACTCTCATGTGACTCAACTAAGCGTTTTACTTGATTCTAAGCTCATTCTAAGCCATAAAGGGTATGGTTTGATATCAAATTTAAGTATAAAAATAACGGTTTTCCAACCGTTATCAGCAGGACCGCTCAGCGGTTTGTCTCGAAATCGTCTGGATGCTCAGCGGCACCGCTTGAGCGAGAGGCAGTGACTGCTCCCTCGAGTATGGCGCTCAGCGCTGGAAAATAGCGCTGAGTGGTGACTTTGACTCTTCTTTTCTTCCTTTTTCTCTTTCTTTATTGAGTTTAAGTCCTCCCTCTTTTACTTCCATCTTCAATTCTCATCAAAACCCTGTAAAACAATGCAAAACAAGCATAATATCTCTAAAAACAACTTTTAACTCTCATGTGACTCAACTAAGTGTTTTACTTGATTCTAAGCTCATTCTAAGCCATAAAGGTTGTGTTTTGATATCAAATTTAAGTATAAAAATAATGGTTTTTAAACCGTTATCAACCTACAAAACACATATAAACATATTAAAGAGAATCCTTCTAAGACTTAAAGAAAGAAAATTAAGAAAGCCTTTAAAAGTCCTTCTTCAACTTCCCTTTCTTAGCCTTAGCATGAGTTGATACTTCTTTGAATGGAAATCCCTAAATGGGTTTCCATCATACCCTCCCTCTTGAAAAATGATTTGTCCTCAAATCGGAAAGATATAAAGAAGCACAACTTTGATTTTATCACTTTCCTCCTGGATCAAAAACATATCTACAATAAGCATTAAATATATCCCCAATTAGTATCAATCCAAGAAAGAATTTTTTTTTTTTGGAAGTAAATTTAGAATAAGGACTTTGTTTTCTAGTTTTAAGGAAATTTGAAAGTCCTAATTCACAAGTCACTTTTCTTTTATCTTGAGTTTCTTGTATCCCTAAGGGTAACAATAACTCAAGATTTAAATTGTCATATTTTGAAGAGGGAAGTATAATGAAAATTGTTGTGGCAATTAGTTTAAAAGAGAAGATAATTGAAGAAGAATTAAAACATTGGAAACCTTCCCTTGTTGGTTCCCTTGTATTTGTAGGAGTAGAATTTGCATTCAGTAGTAATTGCTCCTTTCTTCTCTTTTCTTTTTCTCTTCTCTCTTCTTCTTCTTTTCTCTCTTCTTCTTTTTTTCTCTCGTCTTTTTCTCTCTTGTCTTCTTCTTCTCTCTTTCTCTTTTATTCTTCTATCTTTTCTCTCAATTCCTCTTCTCTCCTTCTAGTCTATCTCTTTTTTCTCTTATCCAAGAGTTTCTCAAGTTTTTCTTTAAATTCAATTTCCCTACGAGAGAAACCATCTAGACCTTTCATAAATGTTTTTCCCTCTTGAATGAGGCGTCCCATTAATTCTAGGTCTCTCTTAGCTGAAAGAGGAACAAAATTTCTTCTCATGCAAGCTCTTAGTTCATACCAATCATGAATGAAGGATTTTCTACCTTTCTTAACACTATATTGTCTTTTATTCCATCACTCACTTGCATGCTCTTCTAACCTAGAGAGATATATACTAAGAACATGGGATTCACTCTCTCTAGAAAGAAAAATGGATCCATAGGCTCTAGACTCACTTTTGTTAACAATGAATGGATGCATCTTATCAATTTCTTTTTCCCAAGCTAGGCACGTTAAAGAACTAATGTCCTTACCAAAGAATGAAATATCTTTCCTAGCTTGGTTGTACCTTTCATCCTTCCTTCTTTCTTTTTTGCTCACCCTCATTTTGATTTTTCATGTATTGGGCAAACAAGTCCCTAAGCTCACTCATTTCTATTTCTTTCTTAGTGATCATGATTTCCTCAGATATCTTTCAATTTCAAAAGTGGGTTATTAGTTTGGAAAGGTTTAAGATTTGCCAAGAGACAATTCCCAGGTAAGAGAGGTGAGCCAAAGGCCGCTTAAATACCAAGTCTTACCTAGCCAGATTGTCTAAGGCTACTTACTTGACCATTTTCAAAGTAAGATTCACTATTGAAATTAAAAATGGACTCAAACAAACAAAAAGAAAGTTAAAACACCTAGACTTCTAATTTTCAGACTTCTAATGTAACAAAAGCCTAGAGCTTGGAAATAAGAAAATAAAACAAAAGAAATCCTAGGTGAGGCTTGTAGCTTTTGGCTAACAAGACACACTCACCGTCTAGTATAAAAGCAAGCAAAGAAAATTGCCAAGAGTGGAGAGAGCACCAAGCACTCTTCCAAACACTTGGTCTTAAATGACCTTTTACAAGAAAAACAGAAGAAAATTAAATCTAAAACAGATTTCAAATTCAGAATTCAACTGGAATCAAGCTATACTATTCTGCTGCTCTGCACTGCTTTTGAAAAATTGTTTCTACTGCTCCTTTTGATTACATTGCTATAAATCTGCTCCTTGATTTTACACGTCCTTGGATTTGTTGTGAAGAAACTGAGTAGAAGTCTGCTGTGTTGAAGACTTGGTTCTGTCCAGAATTGCTTGGAAGGTCTGCAAAGAGCCTTAAATTGATGCACTGCTTTCAGTTCAAAGAGACCTCTGCAATATCCAGTTAAGACATATTTTCTGTTGTTAGCTTCTGGATCAACGTCATGATCTGCATGTTGTTTTTATCAAGGACCATAAGAAACTATGGCTGCTGGCTTATACAAGTAGTTCCAGATTAATTCTACACATCTGCAACACACCATAATCCAGCATATACAATAATGAATTAAGTGCAGTGGTCATTTCGGAAAAAAATTGGTCCAATGCAGTTTCTAATTTAGCCAAACTGATTAAACAGTGTGTCAGGCTAATGAGAATCAGTTCACCACATTGATTGAAACAAAGCTTCTTAAAATCAAATTTTAATTAGCTATACAGAGTTCAATTCAGTGATATTTTAATTTGACAAAAGAATTATTAAACAACTATTGCTGCACTGCTGCAGTCGTTGCAGATTATCCTTTTATTCAGCTTCACAATTTCCTTAATAAGCTTAATCAACAAATAGAAGAGGGTTTGATGCAGTGACAGTAACCAATATAAAAAAAAATTGTAACAGCGTAAAACTGATCACTCGTTTTCTCAACAAAGGTTGTGCAACCACTCAAATCTCACTTCTGAACTCTTTTAGGTGTTTTATCTCCACTAGCAACTTTCTTTTGGATGATAGATACTCAATCCTAAGTGCAATGGAGAAAGTTCTAGTTGTGAAAGTGGGAAGAAAACGTGAAGAGCCACGTGTTTTAAATTCCTGAAGCATTTTTGAAGCTACTGGATGCACAAGGATTGTGCTAGATGCACATGACGTCCTATTGCTCACGCTGCTTGCACATGAGAGGTGAAGGGCGTCAATCTTCCTTCTTCTTCAACCAAGCTATTGGAATGTGACTCATGTGGGCTTCCAAAGTAGCTTGTTGGACAGTTGGACAATGCTTTTATGCATCCAAGTAAAGATTCCAACATTCCTCCAAGTGAAGATTTGGCTTGCTTCTTCATTCTTGATGTTTCCTTTCCCTTGATTTATCAAGCTTTTTGGGTAGTTGATCCATGATCTCCTAGCTTTATTAGACCTACAAAACACATATAAACATATTAAAGAGAATCCTTCTAAGACTTAAAGAAAGAAAATTAAGAAAGCCATTAAAAGTCCTTCTTCAACTTCCCTTTCTTAGCCTTAGCATGAGTTGATACTCCTTTGAATGGAAATCCCTAAATGAGTTTCCATTAACGTCACTCATCGCCTTGTTTGACGTTAAGTTAGATATAATAACGTCATACAGTGTATAATTTGACGTTACCTTTAGGGTTTTTTTTATATTCGGTTCGTTTTAGCTCATTTAACCAAACCTGAAATACAGAAATCAGTTTTCCAATTCATAAATGCACAAAATTAATTAATTTAAACCATGCTATCATCAATTCCAATTAAATAGTAAAAGTAAAAGAGGCTAATGCTATCATCAAAACTTAAAAGAACCCACTATTCCATTCATCTATTCACACTATACATCTATTCACAGTTTTAAAGCTGCACAAGTAAACTAAAAGCTTATGTCAAAAGTATTCACAGTATACATATATTTACAATTATATTCATTTTAAAGTCAAAATTTTATTGATATTTGTAAGATTTTCACATGTAAATTTCTACCTCAGTCCAATCTCCTTTGATTTCTGCTCAGATGATTGCCTTCATCCATGACATGATGTAGTAGCCACATGCCCAGGTATCATTTTGCTTATTACACTAAACATGTGAAAGAACTTAGTCAAAAGTAATGGTTTAAATTTGACTACGAAAATTAAAGGTTAAAGATCAACGAAATCCAACCTTAGGATATATAATATCAATTTGTTGTCCTCTAGTCCTTGTCAGAACTCTAAACAAATTTCAAACATTTGAAACATTAGAAACATAAGCTATTATATTAATATCATAATGAATTGATAAGAATGAATGTAATGCTTACCTATTTCTCCCATATGCCTTCGTTGTGATCACATGGAGTTGCATGTATTTCGTCGGGTACATCATCAACCTTATTTTCAATGGTTGTCGATGAGAAGGAGCTTGTCTTCATCATCAGTTGGGTGCATGGCTCTGCCTTCCAATACCACTGACCATTTATGATTCACTGGGTCAGTGTCGTAGAATATTTGTCTTGCTTGACTAGCCATAATAAATGGTTCATCCGTGTAACTCATTTTGCTAAGATCCACCAAAGTGAATTTGAGGTCTTCTGTCATGACACAGATTTACTATCAACCCATTTACACTTGAAAACTGGAACTCTAAAAGTGACATAATCAATTTCCCAAATTTCTTGTATTATTCCAAAATAACTGATTGATGCTGTAATTGGATTCTTATCCTTGGAACTGGAAAAGTGTACAACCTCAGCTTGTAGGGTAACTCCACTATTTTGAACTCTACTTTTATCGTCTTCCTCCTTTGAATAGAACAAGTAATTGTTTATGTAATAGCCGCCGAAAGTGATCACATCAGTGTTAGGTCCACGAGCTAGTCTCAATAGATTTTCATAAACATTTGGAGTGGCATAAATCTTTTTCTTAAACCAAGCTAAAAAAGAATTGTTATGTTCATTAAGTGTCCATTTTTCACTCATATATGGATGTGCTGACTTAATTTCATCAATGTGTTGTGAAATGTAAGGAATAACCTCCTCTGTGTTGTTTAAAATGTGCAAATGAACTTGATTAACTTCTTTTCCACTAACACTTTCAATCCTTACTCCTCAAACTTCCTTTCTTTCACGTCTGTGTTCATGTGTTTTCTTTGGAAGTCCTATTGGTTCACAACTTGGCATATAACTTGAGCATAATTTAATGGCTTCCTCTGCAATGTAGCGCTCTATAATCAAAGCCTCTGGTCTCAATTGATTCTTAACATATCCCTTTAAGATCTTAATGTATCTTTCAACCGGGTACATCCACCTCAAGAAAACCGGCCCACATATTTAAATTTCTCTCACTTGATGGACAATCAAATGAACCATGATATCAAAAAATGAGGGTGTCAAATACATTTCCAATTGGCACAAAAGTCTGATGGCCTCATTTTTCAAATCTTTTAACTGTCGAGGATCAACAACTTTCTTGCAAATGGCATTGAAAAACAAACTCAAACGTGTGAGAATACCTCTAATAGAGGCAAGTAATATGGCTCGAATAACTACTGGTAAAAGTTGTTGCCTTAAGACATGACAATCGTGAGACTTTAAACCAATTAACTTTAAATATTTCATAGAAACAAGGCTACTAATATTCGACGAATAACCTTGTGGAACCTTCAAACTATGTAAACATTGACAAAAAAATTGTTTTTCTTTTTTTGAAAGAGTGTGACAAGCTGGAGGAAGATAAGTGCGTCTTCCTATGGATTGCGGATGTAACTCAGAATGGATTCCTATGTCAACCAAGTCTTGTCGTGCTTTCACTGCATCTTTTATTTTTCCTTTAACGTTTAGTAAAGTCCCAACAACACTATCACATACATTTTTTTCAACATGCATCACGTCTATGCAATGTCGCACATCAAGTTTACACCAATATGGAAGATTAAAGAATATTGATCGCTTTTTCCAAATGTTTTTCTTAACGGTCGTTCTTTTATGTTTTCCGAAGACAACGTCAATGTTCCTCACCTGGTTGTATACTTCTTCCCCATTACATGGTCTGTACACTACATCATCTTCAGGACTTCCATTAAACGCTTTTCTCAATCTATGGTAAGGGTGATTTCGAAGAAGGAATATTCGGTGTCTTGTGTACACAGTTTTCTACCCATGCTTCAGTTGAAGATAACTAGTATTTTCTTCACAAATCGGACATGCAAAATGACCTTTAATACTGTAACCACTCAAGTTCCCATATGCTGGGAAATCATTTATGGTGCAAAACAACATTGCACGCAAACAAAAGTTTTCTTCTGAATATGAATCGAAGACCTCGACGCCCTCTTCCCACAACATTTTTAAATCGTCAATTAACGGTTTTAGATAAACATCAATGTCATTTCCAGGTTGTCTAGGACCCGATATCATCACGGACAACATCATGTATTTTCTCTTCATGCACAACATAGGAGATAGATTGTAAATCATCAAAATAACTGGCCATGAATTATGTTTGCTACTTAAGTTGCCATAAGGATTCATACCATCGGTAGCAAGTGCAAGTCTTAAGTTTCTTGGCTCTGCACTAAATTCGGGAAATGTGGCATCAATGTTCTTCCATTGTGGGGAATCAGCTGGGTGTCGAAGAAGATTATCACATTTTCTTCCATCAACGTGCCACATAAGATTCTTTGCATCTTCTTTAACAAAAAACAATCGTTTCAACCTAGGTACTATAGGTAAATACCACATGACCTTAGCCGGTGGACCTTCATTCTGTTCATCGTTATTTCCGTCAAGTTTCTTCTTAAATCATGACGAACCACACGTCGGACACACCTTCATTGAAGCATACTGATCTCTATACAATACACAGTCATTGGGACATGCATGTATCTTTTGGTATTCCAAACCCATTGGACATAGAATTTTCTTCGCGTCGTAATTACGGATAGGTAACGAGTTATTTTCTAGAAGCATCTCGTTCAGTAACTCCAACAATTTCGTGAAACTTTTATGAGTCCATCCGTTTCTTGCTTTCAAACAAAACAATTTCAAAGTAGTCAATAACCTTGTAAAATTGATGCATCCTGGATACAACTCTTGCTCTGAATTGTTCTTAAGACTATCGTATAAATGAGCTCTTCCAAAATTTTCTTCGCTAACGTCACATACCATTTCGTCTAAATGATCACTCATCCATTCTTCGACATAATCCGAACCTCTTAAAGTTGTTGGCTTATATAATACTTCCCCATGCCAAGTCCAAACTGTATAACTTCTCATTATTCCATAGATGAAGAGATGATCACGAATGTTGTCCAAGTCTTCATATACTTGAATGAGACAACGAACACAAGGGCAAAATTATACCCCACTCACTGGTTTTGGGTGTTCTTTAACATATAGTATGAACTCAGAAACCCCTCGCTCATACTCTTCACTAATACGACGCTGATAAATCCAGCTTCGATCTATACTCTAGTACTCTAAAAGCAAAGTATCTACGGAAAAAAATTAAAACTAACTTACATAGATAAGAGATATTGAAGGAAAAAAAAACATACTTGAAATGGTGCACTAGAGAAGATAATGAAGTTCGTTGACCACGTACGAAAAAAACCTAAAGATAAATAAAAAAAAATAGGTCAACCTTAGAAATGTGAACCAAATGACATTACAAAGACAAAAACAACTTAAAAATAACATTCTTTCTTTACCGCAGTCGTCCGCGAAGAAGAAAGTTCAAGCAAAAATGGAAGCGCGAACAAACAGTGAGACTGTGTTATGTTTTTAATTCAATAAATAAATTCCACGTCGCATAAAATAAAAATATGACGTTATATTTAAATATAACGTCGATCCCAAAATTATCTGACGATTTTTCTTAAAACATTAGCGTCAATAGAATGTCGAATATGAGGAAATTCGACGTTTTCTCTAAGTATCATAAAGTACCGTACTTTTGGATCTCTTTTCTTTTCACCCCTCCCATAGAACGTTGAAGGCTGCGGGGCTGGCATGTGAAGGGAATTAAAGTGGTTGGGACCATTAATGGTGTGCTTAATAGAACAACAATTCGATGGGGCTTCGACATTTTTTTCTTCTGCCAATTTCAAAATTTGGCGCTTTTTTCTTTAAAATTAGACATGAAATCTTTTCTTTTTACTTCTTCCTTAATCGATTTAAGTTAGCAGTGTACTGAAATTTGCACTTTAAACGAGTGATCAGTTTTTAAAAGGTTGACGATGATAAAATTCAAACAAACTCTTAGACCTTTTATTTGGTCACATTCAAATAAATTACTTTGAAAAATTTAATAGTTATAATAAGTAATTAGTATAAATGATTAAGCTTTAAAAAAATACTATAATTAACATTATTAGAAAAAACATCCCTCTCGTAAGCTCATTTGCTTTACTTAATTTATAACGCTTGCAATCGATTCTTTATTACTTAGAATTGATTATATTATTGTAGCAAAATTGAAAGTGGAATTATAAGAATATAGAGGGCACATCATCATCATCTTCTCCAACAATATTAAATCCTAATTCCCAAACCAAACCCTAAGGCGCCATCAGCCACCGCCGCACCACCAACAACCACCTTGTCGCCGCACCATCGCATCAGGCCAACACCCATCTTCCACAGAACAATCCCAAATCGCCGTTGAACCTCCACCGCAAGATTCTCTCTACCACAACCACTTATGCTACAAATTCCTAAACTGGAAGCTTCTAGAACAAGCTCTCACTCATTCATCTTTCACGGAAGGTGTTTCTTACGAGCGTCTTGAGTTCATTAGAGACCCCATTATCAATCTCGTAATCAGCAACTACCTCTTTCTCGTAAGTTTATCCTCCGTAGAATAATTAACTACAAAAGTTGTTCAACTTCATTATTTAACAAGGTATGATTCCTTTTTTAAATTGTCCTTAAGTTGCACTCCTCCGATAGATTTCAGAGCTATCTGATTTCTAAGGGAGGAGACAACTTAAATTTAGAATCTATTTACAAAGTTGACGTCAAATGTTGAGTACCCTCGATGCAATGACCTAGAGTTATTCATTATTGACATCAAGTTAGCAGTGTACTGAAAATTGGACTTTTAACCAGTGATCAGTTTTTCATAAATCAGACATATAAATTAATGGGAAAAATAGATGCTTACGTCGAATATTAAGGATATTCGACATTTTATTGTTCTCTCCCGTTTCTTTTAAACCGCCCATAACCTCCCGTTATATTATATTTGAAGATGATTTAAAATTCTTTTAATATTTTTATTTAAATTATTTGTGTAAATTTATCTTGTAATGATTACATATTATAAAATATAAGAAAGATTTGTTGGTGAAATTTAAAGAAAATAAAAGTTTATTTCTTTAAAATATTATTTTAGTTTAATATTAAAAATAATAATAATAATAATAATTTATGAGAATTGAGTTTCCATTATATTTAGTTATTCATTATTAAAATCAAGTTAGTAGTATACCAGAGGTGCCTTAATAGCCATGATTACAAAAAAAGAAAAACTTAGAAAAGTAGTCCCTATTATTAACACGAAGATTCCATTGAGTCTTCATCATCAGAATCCTTTGTATGACGTCGAATATTGAGGATATTCGACGTTTTATTTTTCATAAATTAGAATCCCGCCCATAACTCCCCATACGTCAATATTAAGATAAGATTTATTTTTTTTATATTTTTATTTTAATTATTAGTGTAAATTTATCATGTAATAATTACATGGAAATAAAATATAAAAAGATTTATTGGTGAAATTTAAAGAGAATAAAACTTTATTTCTTTAATATTATTTTAATTTCATATTAATATTAATTATAATAATAATTTATGAGAACATCTACAAAAGACAGATAGCTAACAAGACTCAAATCACACTTCTGAGGCTACTAGATCCCTATTCTTATACATGTGAATCCACAAAGTCATCTTTAGACATATCTTCTTCAATGCACTGATGTATAATGCGATCAATTTTTACTTCAAGCAGATTAAGCTTGTCAACAATGTTCTGAAGATGATTCGTGGCAAGATGTATGCAGTTGCTATCAGAATATGCGATCTCTCTTTGCTCACTTGTGATATAACAAGTTTTCTTCTCCTTTAAAGTATCATCCTCTTAAAGTCCTTGTTAATCCAAATGAGATCAAAGTATTTTGGTTAATCTCATTTGTGCAGTTGCATGGAAACCTCCTTTCACCATCAATGTTCACACCTTGATTTTCAAGAATTCTGCTGACTAATACTGCATAGGGTAGATAATGAGACTTGTTCAGATCACTTTCAGTCATATGTTCTTTTAGCACATCCACCCAATTGATGGGAATATCATTCTTAAGAGCGTACAACAAGTAGATATCTTCAACTGTCATATTTGGTTCAAGCATTCTTCTAGGTAGAATCATAAAGGCAAGTATATGAGCCATTATTCTTTCTTCCATCCTTAGTCCTTCATGAGTAAAGTCTTTTTCAAGCAACTCGGATAATGTTGAATTGTTATCAGAATATCTTAGCCATGCTTTGTAGACATTTCTCTTCTTCAACAAATGATTTGTTTCCGAGTTAAGTAAACGAGATGATACAGCTTGATGAGTCAATATTTTCTTGACTTCACTTAGTTTATTGTACCGAATTTAATCAGGGAATTGTGCTTAAATGTCCGATATTTTCCCATTTTTTCTAATTGTGCTTAATTTGACCAGAAATTCTAATTTTAATTAATTTGAATATTCTGAGCTAATTATTTGCATTATTAATTGTAGGGAAAATTTTGGAAATACAATTTGAGACATTTGGAGATTAAATGTAGTGCAACCACCACCCACTTGCAATTTATTTGCCTTGCACACTGATTTCATTAGGGTTGAATTATTTTGGATGAAAAGAATAAAAGCATCACGGCTTGGGCTGAAACAATGCATCCAGCAGTCACGACTCATGCACCTCTTCCTGCAACATGCTTGTGCTGAAAGGAAATAAATAAAAAAACAAAGGCACATGGGTGCGCGGTCCAGCCTCCACATTCTCGGACAGCCCAGCTGCCACACGTCCTTCATTCCAGAAGCGTTGAAAGAGCTGCAGACGGCCCATGGCATTAGCATCCAACATGCTCCACGGTCGAGAAGCAACACAAAAATAGGGGGCCCATGGAGGGGGCATTTAATTAGGTTTGGAGGATATAACATAAAAAGGAGGAGAGAGCTTCCAGCGAAGGGGAGGACGCATAATAGGCAGCCACCACCTGAAGAAGATATTATTTACATCCAGAATGTAGGAAGAAGCGGTGATCAGAAATGAGGGCACCGAGCCACACAGATTTTGAGCCTCCTTGAACGTTTATATTGTTAGCATTTTTATGAACGAAAGAAGCACTTTCCTATTTTTATTTCTTTTTGTGCAAAAGCTGGAACAATTGTTTTTATCATTGAAGAGTGTGTGCACTTTCCTTTCTTGTGATGCGCTGATTCAAACATATTTTTCTTTCTTTCATTTGCCGCTGCTTGATTGATGGGAAGACACGACTTTATTAGTAAGAATTGTTGATTAAACTTTAGGCACTCACGCTGTTACATTTTTCTTTTATTGCAACTCATTTCATTTTTTCGCTGATCACTATGCGGTCTTTTAGAAATAGTGCACCATTGAATGCTAGTTAATATTTTAAGTCATTTTACTCATTCATCATTCGCAGCTTTCTAATGTCTATTACCTTTCCGCAATATGCATTTTACTTTTTAGCTTTTCCATTTTAATAGTTTTAATTGTGGTTGTATATTTATTTATTGCATTGTTCAGTTTACTTTTTTCGTTCATCATGTTGTCTCTTATGTTCGGTTTATTGTTTTTGGTTACTTTAATGTTGTCTATTATGTTTTGTTGCAATAATATAATTGTTATGTTACCTTAAGTTAGTCGGATTGGTTATTAGCGATATTACATTGTTTCCTTGAGATTTCTTGAACCATATTTGTGTTTATTCTGCTCTGCCTGACATTCTATGAAATCTGACTGTGTCCTTGCAATGGGTATACGCTTAGTTTCCCAATTGGTGATTGGATCTTCGCTTAGTTGAACAATCTGTATATAACACATTGGATGGAATAGGTGTATTGCGTTCGCTTAGTTTGCGATTATGTTAGCATGATTAACCTTCGCTTAGTTGTTTAGCTATGCTGGATTAGAGGTTAGAGTAGTTTATTCATGAGACATCTACACTTTAATTGCCATGCTTCTGCTCTGATTTCGCTCACTATTTAATCTGTTTTGTGCTTGCGATTGGGCATACGCTTAGTTGCCTTATCGGTGTTTAATCTTCGCTTAGTTGATTAGACTGTATGGTGCATGACTGATTGAATTTGAGCATTGTATTCGTTTAGTTTGCAATTGTGAAGACCAGATTAGCCTTCGCTTAGTTGGGTGATTCGTGTTGGATTTGGATTAGAGTAGTATGTAATTGTCATTAATCTATGATTGGAAGCATAGTACTTGAGTTAATGACCAATCGTTTCTATTCTGTATTTGATTTTGTTTTTACAATTCCATTTACATTTCTGTCTGCATCAGTATTTTAATTTAATTAACCGCATTCACAAAACCTTTCACAAAACCTTTCACAAACCCCCCACTTCGTGTTTGACCTGATTCTCGAACCATAGTTTGGTCCTTGAGAGACGACCTAGGAGTCACTTCCTAGTCTTTATGCACATTAAATTTGTATGGTGTGCGACACCCATCTCTGTCTTATCTATTCGCTAGATTGTGGCGTCTCCATCTCTGTCTTATCAACCTTCAGTCCAAGCAAATAGTTGAGACGGTCAGGCCAGATCATGATTGAAATTAGGTAGAATTCGACCACATTAAAATTTTGTTAAGGACCTTGATATGTTAGACCAAAAAATAGGTCGCATTCAAATAATGTACTTTGAAAATTTTAATAGTTATAATAAATTTTTAGAATAAATGATTATGATATCAAAAAAATACTATGATTAACATTATTAGAAAAAAAAAATTGAACTCTCTGATTAATTATTTCTATGCTTTTTTATATTTTAACAAACGTGTGATCAATATCTAGCCATATTGTCACAATAAATAATCATTAAAAGCTCATTTGCATTTCTTAATTTATAACGCTTTGAATCGATTCTTTATTACATATAATCGATTATATTAACGTAGCAAAATTCAAAGTGGAATTATACCTATATAGAGGGGCCACATCAAACTTTTTAACTTCGATCCATCCAAATCTCACCTTCTTTGCAGGGTGACTGAAAAGTAAACAATTTATGTGGGATGTGAAGTTAATTTGTTCTTATATGAATCAAACGAGAATTATTACTTTTTCTCTGATTGATGTTTGAATGTCGAATTCTGCCAGGCTTCGACGTTCAAAAAGATGGTGGCCATCATTACATGATGTACGTCATCGGTTGATCTATAAATATAGCTTGCCTTTTACCTAATCCCTTGCCTTCATATTGAACATATTAGGAATAATAATAATAATATTTCCTTTGCATTTTATTTTCCTCAAATTTCGAAGCATTTAATGCTGAAACAATTTGAAATTCATAAGTGTTATATCTCTAGTTTTTCCCCATGCCTTCATGGATAAAAGCTCGACCATATAATGTCAAGCTGTACGGGTGTTCGACGTGTCTTCAACCAAAAGCCAAATGTCGTGCCCCTTTGATATTATTTCTTTTTTTAGTCATCCAATATAACGTCGAACTGCATGGGTCTTTGACGTTGTCTTCTATCATTAGATTTCAGATCTATTTGATTTCCAACTGGTGGAAACAACTTCAATAAAAATTATTTTTATACAGTTAACTTTTCATATTTAGTGATTCGAATATTGATGTACTAATTGTCAGTCAGAAGAGAAAGTGTTTGAAGAAAAATAAAGCATACGTCCGAACTAAAATAATATTAAATAATACTATATTATTCGACGTTTTATTTCAGCCTCGCCTTTTCCTTTATAAAACCTTCCATAACCTCCCGTTATCATTATATTTTAAGAATTTATTTAGATTCTTTTTATATTTTTATATTATTAATTAATGTAAATTTATCTTGTAATATTTACATATTATTAAATATAAGAAAGATTTGTCGGTGAAATTTAAACAGAATAAAACTTTATTTCTTTAAAATATTATGCGAATTGAGTTTTAGTTATAGATCACAATAATGAAAATTATAATAAATATTATTATATTATTAAAAGTGATGTGAACTGAATGTTTTTTTGACATCCGAAATAACTTTTTTTATATAAAAAATGAAAAATTGTCTGCACCGTAAATAATTTTTTTTATTAGGTTCAACAACATTTCCAAACCTTATATTTCTTTCCTCTCTCCTTTTAAAACTTCTATGATTAATATAGGTATGATAAAACATAAATCAAGTCTTCAATGTCTCTTTCTAGGTGTGTTAATTTTATCTCAAAAATAGGTATGACTATACTAAAAGAACTTAATTGATTTTTAGAAATAATACTTTAAATTTCAAAAACGATTAAGTTGAGTGATAAACTCAAGGTTAAGATAGATTATTGTTGGGAAAAATTTAGATAGATTAGTTAGCAGATAAGATTGAGACAAGTTAACAATTAAGATTCATCAAACAAAGCTAAAGATCGAGAAGAGACAACTTGTATCCAGAATAGTCAGTTTGTATCGAAATACAAGACTTGTCATGAATTAAAAGTCAAAACAGACCGATTTCGGCCAAAAATTAAGACCGAATGGGTTGGGTCGAAGATTAAGGGAGGTTAAGTTTGACTAACGGTCGAGACTCGTTAACCCTAAATACATATGTAGCCACTTTGGAAGCCATAATATTCATTTGCATTTTTGAGGGAGGAATCTCTTGGTTATTGGATTAGAACTCTAATTCTTATAAAGATTAACATCTTTGTGGAAATTATTCCTTTACTTATCAATATGCTAGATTGTGGCGTCTCCATCTCTATCTTATCAACCTCTAGTCCAAGCAAATAGTCGAGACGGCCAGGCCAGGTCATAATAGAAATTAGGCAGAATTCAACCACAACCAAAGGACCATGATATGTTAACAACTACATAAGCAGTTATAAAAAGTCAAATTTAAAAAGTCAGCGACGACGATAAAAATTCAAACGAACTATTAGACCAAAAATTTAGTCACATTCAAATAAATTACTTTGAAAAATTTAATAGTTATAATAAGTTATTAATATAAATGATTATGATATCAAAAAAATACTATGATTAACATTATTAGAAAAACAAATTTGAACTCTCTCATGCATTATCCAGCCACGTTGTCACTAATGTCACCATGTCATAATCATTAAAAGCTCATTTACATTTCTTAATTTATAACGCTTTGAATCGATTCTTTATTATTTAGAATCGATTATATTAACTTAGCAAAATTGAAAGTGGAATTATATAAACATAGAAGGGCACATCAAACGACAATTTCTGGGGGGCGGGAGGTCAATTTGTTATTAATCAAACGACATATATTACTTTTTCTATTATTGATGTTTGAATATCGAACTTGGCAGGGCTTCGACGTTCATACGACATGGTAGCAACTAAGCATTATTACACGATGTACGTCATCGGTTCATCTATAAATATAGCTTGCATTTCACATAATCCCTTGCCTCCTGTTTCCACATTGAACATATTAGGATTCATGTTTTTTATTTTCTTTGCTTTTTCTTTTCCTAAGATTTTGAAGCATTTCTATTCTTCATATTCCAATTTGATAACTCGAACTTGAAAGTGGTTCATTCATCGTCATTTCATATGAAGGAGCCTTTTCAAGTTCAAGTTAACAAAATGTTTTTATTTATATTATAGAAATGGTTAACATATCTTACAAAAAGGGAAATGCTTAGAAAAAAGAAATATGGTTCACAATATGTTTAATGTTGAAACAATTTTATATAAAAAAGTTGTTCAACTTCATCATTCTACAATATATGAATCGTTTTTTAAATTGTCTTAGGTTTGTCTTCTACCATTAGATTCAGAGCTATTTGATTTCCTATGGTGGAAACAACTCCAAGACAAATTAAATTTATATAGTTGACGTCGCATATTGAGTCCATGTGATGTCTTCATCAACTAGAAGCCAAGGTCTTGCATTTTTTATTCTTCTTTTATTTTTACTTTTTAACCATCAAATATAACATCAACACCGTAGGGTTTGGACGTTATGGGTGAATTTATTCTTATCTGAAACAAATGAGATTTATTAAATTTTTCACTGAATGATGTTTGAACGTCAAATTCGGATGGTCTTGGAGTTATTTTCTACCATTAGAATTCAAATCTATCTGATTTCTATTGTGGAAACACTTTCAAAAAATTTTAAATTTCTACAATTGACGTCGAATATTGAGTGCTAATGATGCAATTTCTTGGAGATTGATGTCTTTTTTTTTAGATCACTGACGTCCTATATCTTAGAGGATTTCGAAAAGAAATCCCCTTTTATAAAAACAAAACATCTAAAATGAAGACCAAAGATGATGGAATACAACTTCAAATGAAATCAAAATTTGTTTAACTTATTTCTTCGATTACTTCCTTTATATTTCATTTTTCTTTTTATCAAACGTCAAGCCTCTGGTTGCATAGACGTTAAGGGCATCGACGTGAAGGGCATTAGAGTGGTTGGGAGCATTAATTGTGTGCTTTTACCAGAAGCCAAAGGTCGCTCATATTTTTATTATTTTTTCTGTTTTCTTGTTTCTTTTAAACACTAACTTTAACGTCCTAGTCCCATTGTTATGCGACGTAGTTTTCGTTAATTATCAGTATCCAAAGAGATTTTTTACAATTATTATCAGTATCCAAAGAGATTTTTAACTTTTCACTGAAAGATGTTTGAACGTCAATCCATTTTTTATTATTTTTTGTTTTTTATTTTAAACTCTCACTTTAATGTCGTAGCCTCAAGATATTCGACGTAGTTTTCGTCAGAAGCAGTTATTATCAGTATCCAAAGAGATTTTATCAGTATCCAAATAGACTTTTGAGATTTTTTTACTTTTATACTGAATGATGTTTGAACGTCGAAATCGGATGGGAATCGACGTTCATTCAAGTTACTAACCATAATTACATGATCTAATGTCCATCATTGGTTCATATATAAATATAGCTTGCATTTCACTTAATGCCTTGCTTCTTGTTTCCATATTGAACATATTAGGATTCATGTTTTTTATCTCCTTGTCGTTGTCCTTCTCTTAGATTTTGTAACATATCTGTTCTTTAAGTTGCAATTTGCGGACTTGAATTTCAAAGTATCGCATTCAGGCCTCAGTTCATATGAAGGTGGCCTTTGAAATTCAAGTCAAGAAAATGCTTTTTATAGTACATAAATGGTTAAGTTATCTTACTGGAAGTGAAATGGCGAGGAAAAAGAAATATGGTTCACATTATGATTAATGTTGAAACAATTTTGAGAACTAAAATATATTTATGAAAAACTTGTTTAATTTCATCATTTGGCAATGTATGATTCTTCTTTTAAATTGTCTTGGATTTGTTTTCTACCCTTAGATTTCAGAGCTATCTGATTTCTTATCTGGGAAACAACTTCAAGAGAATTTAAATTTTGAATCTATTTACACATTTGACATCGAATATTGAGATCATCGATGCAAAAGAAACCATTTTGAAAGACCAGCCATTCTTGAAAAAGAAACCCTTCACTTATGAATAATTCCAGATCCAAGAACTTGTGCGGGACCACCTCGAAAAGTTTTCTATATCATCCAAATTTGTATCGTACTTCATCATCACTTATTCAACCATTTGGACTAGAATTTCTTACAACCTGTGCAGCCTTCTTTTCACGCCGTGAGGATGAAAAAGCCATTTGAGAACAAGATTTAGAGATTTATAGGAAGGATAGAGTTTCAATATAAGTTCTGTAATAGACTTAGTTTCAATATAAACAACCGCGTCATTCTTTAAACAACTAATATTACGTCCGTTATAAATTTAACTGACGTAATATTACAAAAGAATATTGATACCACTCGACGTGGATCCATCCACGATGTCACTAATGTCACCAGGTCATAATCATTAAAAGCTCATTTGCACTTCTTAATTTATAACGCTTTGAATCTATTCTTTATTATTTAGAATTGATTATATTAACTTAGCAAAATTGAAAGTGGAATTATATAAATATAGAGGGGCACATCAAACTTTACAATCAACATTCTCACACATAAATGCCATCACTCATTCCCAACTTTCCCATTTTTTTTTACTTTTGCATTGAGCTTATCTTTCATGCTTTTCTTTTCTCCTCTTTTCTATTTCTCATGCTTTTTCATTCAACACATTAGCTCAATGCTTTTCTTTTGCCTTGCAATTCTCCCAACAACCCCAAACTTGAACCTTTATCAATATCATTCAATTATTCTCAACTCAACTCAAGGTAAAGATTTTTCTCAAAAGGTTTTCAAAGTGTTTCAGGCTAAGGTTCAAAATGGGTAGAACACATTGTTCTCTTTACTTTGGGATGAAAATTTGGCTAAGTAAGGGCTTCCAAAAATGGCCTTGATCATATGAAAAAAACATGTAATTCAATCAATCATAAAGACTCAGGCAAAATAATTCATGCTCTCAATGAATAGCAAATTTATCAATCAAGCACTCTGGAGCTCAAAATCCTCACACAACTATGCTCACTCAACATTTCACATATTCATCATATACCCTGCTTAGCATCATAACTCATCATGCATCTGTTCACATAGCTTGTGAACAATTCACCTGTATATCAGCATGTAAAGCAATCTCAATCATCATCCACCTCAAGCATCATCAAGCACACCCATCATGCAATCAACAAATCAAACCATCATCATATAAGGTGTTCAAGGCAAGTATATTACCCTATACTACTAAACAAAAGAAAACTTATACTACAAATTCAAATTACAAATTTAAAAAGAACATAAAATAAAACTCCTGCTCTAGTGCATTTGACATCCATCAGTAGATGCCAAATCATCCCATACTATCATCGGAGTCATCCTCCTCTCCAGCATCTCCATCCTCATAATCATCATCATCCTCCAAATCTGGAGCTTCAGCTGTTCCAGCTCTGATTCCTTCCTCTTGTTCCCAACAGTCTTGATCCTCTTTCCTGATGAGGAGGTCATCCCTACATCAAGTACAATTCACAAAACCACAAGGAATTTCATTAAATGTTAGTAAAACGCAAAACTTCTTCCAAAGAATGTGGAGGAATCAACCCCAAACTTGGATGAAAAACTGATGCTAAAATGGTGGAAGAAGGGTTTTCTAAAATTAGGATGATAGGAGAAGTGAGAAAAGTGCTTAAAAGAGTATTTGAAAGTGAAAGAAAGGTTAGGGATCTAGGAGAGACTGCTTGGACGAGCCCTCAGGGGTATAAAAATCATACAATGAGCCATAGAAACAAAGCCCAAGTTTAAAAACAACATTACCCCTTAGCGAAACCACTGCCTGGCGGTGTGCATGAATTTTCTCTTCCCCTTTTTGCTTTTGTTTTAAAAAATCTTTAACCCTGTAACCTTCAAGTTCAACTTTCAAATTTTAATTTTCATGCAATTCCCACTCACTTTACTCACTTATGCAACAATTAAGCCCTAAATGCAACTAGAACAGTATTAAAACATGCAACAAAATAAATCAATCAACTAGGTTGCCTCCCAGGTAGTGCTTGTTTAACGTCACGAGCCTAACCCAAAATCTTTCTAGCACTTATCAGTAAGTGCAAACTTACCAACACCCATCAGTAGGTGTAACTTCTTGTATCCTTCAATAGATACTCCATCTTCTAGCATCCCTCAGTAGATGCTGTACAACATCCATCAATAGATGTTAACATCCTCCCTTCTTGATATTCTTTTCTTTTTCCTTTTTCTGCTAAATTTCTTTAGAAAGTTAAGAACACCAAGCACCTGTTTCCACATCTCAATCATAGGAACTTTAATCTCCAATTTCTTGAAGATCTCCATAAAGCTCTTAAGTTCCTTTTCTTTCCTATGTTATTTTTTTTTATGAGGAAGGGGTTTTTCATATGATGCTTTCTTCTTTCCTCTCTTCCTCTTTTCTCTCAATTTCCTCTTTTTATTTTTTTCTTCTTTCTTCTTTTTTTCCACACATTTTCTATTTCTTTCTTTTCTCTCAACCACTTCTTTTTCTTTCTTATCATCTTCTTCTTTTTCACTCAACCTTTCTGTTTCTATCTCCTCTATCCTTTCCTCCTTTATCTCTATCTTTTCCTTTTCTATCTTTTCCTCATCTCTTTCTATCTTTTCCTTATCAACAACCTTCTCTGTTTCTGTGATCAAAGATGAAAATTGCATAATTTGTTCCAACATCTCCTCCAACCTATTGATTTTCTCACATAAAGCCGATACCTGTTGTCGTAGTTGTTGATCTTCCTCCCATGTTTCTGTGGGTAAAGAGAGTTGTTGTTGCCATAGTTGTTGTAACGATCTCTTAATTTGTACGATAGCTTGCCCATATTAACTTTGGTTTATGCTTGAGTGAGGTTTCCCCAAGTGGTTGAGATCATCTTGATAGAATTGAGTGCTTATATAGTCAAATTCTTGTCCAAACTGCATCCTGCAAACATTAGGCACAAAACCCTCAAAAACATTTATTAGAACAAAAATAAAATCAAACATAAAAAATCAAGTCAAATTTAATCAAATTCACACTACTAGAATAGTTAAACCAATGAGTCCCCGGCAACGGCGCCAGAAACTTGTTAACACCCTGGCAAGTGTACCAGATCGTATCAAGTAATAAATAGACGATAAGTCCGAATATCGTTTCCCAAGGGACTCTTAGGCCTAGACGTTCATGTGAATTGATCTCATAAGACTTGAATGAAAGATAATTTGATTTTGTGATGCAAAGATGAAAATAAACATGTATGCAAAAGTTTAATCAATTGAAAGATAAAGATATGGACTAAT
Source organism: Vigna reflexopilosa (assembly GCA_027742785.1). NCBI lineage: Eukaryota > Viridiplantae > Streptophyta > Magnoliopsida > Fabales > Fabaceae > Vigna > Vigna reflexopilosa. The sequence continues at coordinate 22,182,333 of CM050918.1, forward strand.
GGAGTTGTTGGGGTTTATAGTTTCATCCTAATCCACCCTCCTATATCTACTATTCTTATTAAATTCAACTTTATTATCAATGTTCATGCAACTTTCTAATTTACTTTAAACCTGATCTCTCGGTGAAAAGAGCCTAATCATAATTACTAGTTTATATCTCTAGTCTCCCTAGTAATCATTCATGCAATATCCACTGAAGCTTAAAGCAATTGACCGTCCTATTCCTATTCTTAGGTAATATTTCATAATCAGGAGAATTCTTCTCAGTTCTAGATTTCCCTATACGTTCCCATATCGACAAAATCAATGATCATGACACTGAATGAGTTACACAATGCAAGCTTTAATCTCAGAGAAGAAAACCCAAACTATTGATTATAAAAGTATATGAATAAAATAAGAACTTCGATATAAGAGAGTTTCAAAAGGATTACATCGTTCCCCAACAACAAAGGGTTTAGTTCACCATTGTCATGGTGAAACTAGATGAATTGAATGGAAAATATGAAAGAGATAACCCTAGAATTGAAAGATTAGAGCTTTCGCATACAAAATCTGCCTCCAAGGAGTGAAGAGAGTGTTATGCCGTCTTTCTCTACCAAAAGATCCCCCTAATAGGTCTTACAAATCTATTTATAAGCTGTGAAAAATTATAGAAAATAGGCCCAAGCCCAACTACAGCACTCGCTCAGCGGCAAGTGCGGCACTCAAGTGGACGCTCAGTGTTCACGCCCAGGCATCTGGCAGTGCTTTTACTGAGAAGGCGAGCACTCAGTGGTGAGTCTGGCGCTCAACGGTAGGTGTGGTTCTTCCTTTTCCCCTCAGCATTGGCACTTAAGCGTCTAATAGTGGAATTCTTTACGAAGCTGGCGCTCAGCGCTGGAAATAACGCTGAGCGGTGGCTGCGATTCTTCTTTTGCACCTTCTTTCATCCTTTCTTGAGTCCAACGCCTTCCTTCTTCACTTTCCATCATTCAATTCTCGTCAAATCCTGTCAAAACAATGTAAAACCAAGCATAATATCTCTAAAACCACCTTTGACTCTCTTATAACCTAACTAAAGCAATTTGCATGATTTCAAGCTCATTCTAAGTCATAAAGGTGTGTTTTAATTTCAATTTTAAGCATGAAATAACGGTTTTTAGACCGTTTCCAGTAACCAGGTCATAATCCTTAAAAGCACATCTGCACTTCTTAATTTATAACACTTTGAATCGATTCTTTATTATTTAGAATCGATTATATTATCTTAGCAAAATTGAAAGTTGAATTATATAAATATAGAGGGGCACATCAAACTTTTTAACTTCGATCCATCGAAATCTCACCTCGATAATTGAAAAGTAGACAATTTTTGGGGGGCGGGATGATTAAACGAGAATTGTTACTTTTTCTCTGATTGATGTTTAAACATCGAATTCGGTAGGGCTTCGACGTTAAAGAGAGATGGTTGCAGTCAGTTACTAAGCATTATTACACGATGTACTTCATCAGTTCAGCTATAAATATAACTTGCATTTCACATAATCCCTTGCCTCTTGTTTCCATATTGAACATATTAGGATTCATGTTTTTTATTTCACAATATGTTTAATGCTGAAACAATTTTGAGAACTAAAATAATTATATAAAAAAAAGTTCTTCAACTTCATTGTTTAACATGAATTTGGTTAAGGAAGGTATGTACGGTAGGTTTTCAAATTGTACAACTTCAAATGAAATCAAAATCTGTTTAACTTATTTCTTTGGTTACTTCCTTTATATTTCATTTTTCTTTCAATCAAATGTTGAAGCCTCTAGGGGAATAGACGTTACGGGCATCGGCATGAAGGGCATTGGAGTGGTTGGCGACGATTTGACCAGAGCACCAATTACGACGAATTTGTTGGGGCTGCGAAGTTTTAATCTTCATCCAGAGCTCATTTTTTATTATTTTTTCTTTTTTTTTAAACTCTCACTTTAAAGTCCAAAACTCATAGATCTTCGACGTATTTTTCGTCACAAGTAGTTATTATGAGTATCCAAAGAGATTTTTTTACTTTTTCACTTAATGATGTTTGAACGTCGAAGTCTACAGGAATTCGATATTCATTCAACTAAGCATAATTACACGATCTAATGTTTGTCATCGGTTCATATATAAATATAGCTTGCATTCGACATAATGTCTTGCTTCTTGTTTTCGTATTGAACATATTAGGATTCATGTTTTTTATCTCCTTGGCTTTTTCCTTCTCTTAGATTTCGTAAGATATATGTTCTTTAAATTGCAATTTGCTGACTTCAATTTTAAAGAGCCGCATTCAGGCCTCAGTTCATATGAAGGTGGCCTTTGAAATTGAAGTCAACAAAATGCTATTTATAGTACAGAAGTGCCGAGGAAAAAGAAATATGGTTCACAATATGTTTAATGCTGAAACAATTTTGAGAACTAAAATAATTAGACGACAATGTTTCATCTATAAATATAGATGTGCTTTTCTTGTAACGCCATCTGTCCTGTTTCGGTATTGAACATATTAGGATTCATGTTTTTTATCTCCTGAGCACTTTTCTTTCCTTAGATTTAGAAACATCTTTGTCCTTCAAATTGCAATTTACGTACTTGAATTTGAAAGTGCCACATTCTGGCCTCAGTTCATATGAAGGTGGCCTTTGAAATTCAAGTGAACAAAATGCTTTTTATAGTACAGTAATGGTTTAGTCATCTTACTGAAAGGGAAGTGCTTAGGAAAATGAAATATGGTAAACAATATGTTTAATGCTGAAACAATTTTGAGAATTGAAATATATTTATAAAAAAGTTGTTTAATTTCATCATTTTGCAATGTATGATTCTTCTTTTAAATTGTCTTCTATTTGTTTTCTACCGTTAGATTTCATAGCTATCTGATTTCTTATGGGGAAAGAACTTCAAGAGAATTTAAATTTTGAATCTATTCACACAGTTGATGTAGAATATTGAGATCATTGGATGAAAAGAAACCATTTTGAAATACCAGCCATTCTTCAAAAAGAAACCCTTCACTTCTGAATAATTCCAGATCTAAGAACTTGTGATGGACCACCTAGAAGTGTTTTCTATATCATCTAAATTTGTATTGTGCTTCATCATCACTTATTCAACCATTATGACTAGCATTTCTTACAACTTGTGCAGCCTTCTTTCCATGCCGTGAAGATGAAGATGCCATTTGAGAACAGGATTTAGAGATTTACAGAAAGGATACCGTTTTAATATAAGTTCAGTAATAGATTGATTTACAAGAAAGACCAGCCATTCTTGAAAAAGAAATGCTTCACTCTTGAATAATTCCAGATCCAAGAACTTGTGATGGACCACCTAGAAGTGTTTTCTATATCATCCAAATTTGTATCGTGCTTCGTCATCACTTATTCAACTATTCTGACTAGCATTTCTTACAACCAGTGCAGCCTTCTTTCCACTTCCTGAAGATGAAGAAGCAATTTGAGAACAGGATTTAGAGATTTACAGAAAGGATACGGTTTCAATATAAGTTCAGTAATAGATTTAGTTTCAATATAAACAACCGCGCCATTCTTTTATTATTTTTATTTTAAACAACCAATATTACGTCTGTTCTGAAGCCACCTAACGTAATATTTGAAACGAAGAGATCCACTTCAACTATTTATACCACTAGACGTGGATCGAATGAATTTATTAAGACATCCACCCTTATATATACTGAATTTCAAAATCTTATGTACACTGAGTTGTTTCTAAACCCTGATTCATTGTTTTGTAATTACAAAGATACTAAACCCTTATATTCAGGAAAATTATCTGGTATCCAAATTCAAATGGCTTCTTCATCACATCCTTCAAGAGTTAGAGGAAAGGTTGTTGTGGCTACAATTAATGATGATCTCTCCGGGCGGATCAGTGATGAGGAGAGTCGTCTAGAGTTTCTGAGGTGGATGATGTATAAACGTATTGTTCCTCACAAATATATGAACCTGGACTTATTTGAAAAAAAGGGATTTCAATTCTGGGAATGGATTGAAACTCAAGGTCTCTCTACACTTGTCCAGATGAAGGGTGATTGGTACATTGACTTAGTAAGGGTCTTCTACAACAATATGAGAAACATAAATGGTGTCCTTCATTCTCGAGTAAAAGGAGTAAATGTTCACATTGACAATGATGTCTGGTTTCAAGTTGCAGGATTAAAAGCTGAAGGGTTAGTCTCTCACTTACGGTACTTAGAAAGAAACAGATGGCTGAAGAAAAAGGACGTGTACTGTAACTGGTTAAGGTTTGCTGGGAGACACCCAATTGAAAGATTATATGTGCATGAGGGACTGAATAAAGAAGAAAAGATAACAGCACACATTCTTGCTCGGGTGATTTTATCTGCTAGATTTCTACAAGACAGAATGACAACTGAAGATGTTTTTCTGCTGTATGCCATGAAGAATGATGTTCCTACCAATTGGGTGGCAGTAATAAAAGATCATATGATTGATGTAGGAACCGAAAATCCACAACCGCTACCATATGTCGTGTTTATCAGCAAAATCCTGACCCTTCAAGGTGTGGATGTTAGTGGTGAAAAGAAATGCTTTTGTGACTGCTCAAATGTGATAAATCGAAACACCTTGACTTCCCTTCGCCTTGTGAAGACCACAATGGGATGGTGCTTCAAGGATGAAGAGAATATGATATAAAGTTCTGGAAGCAATTTTGAAAGATTAGTTCTTGAAAAACTCAACAGACTCAAACAGAAGATAGACGTTCTGCATCAGAAAAAGAATAAAAATGATTCTCCAACTGAAGATTGAAGTGAAGAGTTTAGTGAGGAGGATTCCATGGAAATTTTTTGAATCAGAATTGAGGCTTAGAATTTTAGTATGGGTCGATTTTGTGTTTTTATTCTATGTTTGTTTTGTTTATTATTTGTTTTGTGTTTGTTTTGCTATTGGAATTATATGCCACATCCTTTTGCTTCTATGTGATTGTAATCATTATGAATATGAATGAAATCAGATTTCCCTTCTAAATCAACGAGTGTGAATGGCTTTATTGTTGACTGCTAAGGGGATTTGATGAAGAGGCCATTTTTGAGAATAGGATTAGAGACTTAGGGGAAGGTTACATAAATTCTACGGGGATAACATAGTATTTGTCAGCTTGAAGCCAAAGAGTTTCTCCTTTTTTAATTCCTTTTAATTTTAATGCAACAATAGATGAAGAGTTACTCGCTTTTTAATCCAACAATAAACGAAGAGTTGTAATACTTGGACGTTTCACTTTAAAAACCACCAATAGTGCGTCGATCGCTTAAGTTATTTCACGTATTATTGTCACCCAGATTTCTAAAAGCCAAAAGATGAACGTCAAACTATAAGGTAGTTCGACGTATTATTGTCAAACTATATGTATGACGTTGATTAAAATGTTTTATTGGGCTTTCTATTTTTGGGAAAGTTTTAATTGGGCCTAAATCTGAAAATATTTTATGCACAACTTTATAAATAATAGGTTTGACAACCTATTGTGAACTCAGTGTTCTCTAAACTGAAGAGTTACAAACCCTAGAATTGTGATCAGAAATGGCTTCTTCTTCATCATCAAGAAAGAAATGAAAGGTTGCCTGGATTGCAAGGAATGCTAATCCTATAAGGAGGATTAGTGATGAAGACATTTGAGGGAAGATTTTAAGTCTAAGGAAGATTATAACTGTGGTTTCTCACAGATATCTGAAACTGGTAAGGGTGTTCTGTCAGAGCAGTTACAACAGAATAGTTAGCGTGGAATAACAAACCAAGAGGGTTTTTAATTAAAACGTGTGCCTTTTAATTTCTTCTCAATTTATCTTACTATGCAAATAATAAATATAAATAAAAGAGTAAGGTTGAGAGAAATTTGCACAGATGAATTTTAAACTGGTTCGGATCTTACCAATCCTACGTCCAGTCGCTTATCTCAAACCAAGATAAAAAGTTCACTAATCACAAAACAATTACAAATTACAATCACAAAGAAACAATTTGTAAGAGTTTAGAAACCACCTCTCTTGATACCACAAGATATGAACCTGCACCTCCTTTGAGTCTTCACAAAGGATGAGACACCTCCTCCGAATACTTCACGAAGGATGATCGTCTTCCACACACCTCCTCAGACGCACCAAGGATGAACCAGCTATTCCTTTGTCACCGTAGTAGCAATTCACCAGCTCCACAGACGAGAGTTTCTCAACCCGAACAAGAACACACAATTAACAATGATTTATGAGTTCTAAAGCACAAGGGAAGAGTTGCAGATGATGGATAATGAGAGCCTATTTATAGACCGTTAATCCCCTAGCAAGTGTACCAGATCGTTATCAAGTAATATAATCGGTAAGACCGAGTATCGTTCTCCCAAAGGACTCTTAGGCCTTATCTTTCATGTAGATTTATTGCATAGGACTTGAGAAAGAAATAATTTTATGTTTTTAATGCAAAGAAAAAAAATAAACATGCAAATGCAAGTGAATCAATTGACAAAGAAAAGATATGAATGAGTGCAGTTGTTGGGGTTTACAATTTTATCTTATTCGTCCTCTTATATCTACTTTTCTTATTTAATTTGCTTTACTATCTGATTGTCATGCAAACTTTCTTTGCCTACCCTAAACCCGATCTCTCGTCGAAAAGAGCCCATCACTAACTACTAGTTTACTATCTCTAGTCTCCCTAAGTAATTAGCAATGCATATATCACAGAAGCAAAATACAATTGATCGTCCTACCCCTATCTCAAGGTAGTATTGCTTAATCAAGGAATTCCCTATCAGTTCATGACTTCCCCATACGTCTTCATATCGACAAAGGCAAATATCTTCTTACCGAATGAGTTAGATGATAAAAGCATTGAGCATAGATAAGAAACCCAACAATTGATAATATAAGCATATGAATAAAATAAGAATTTTAATATAAGATAGTTTCAAAAGATTACATTGTTCCCCAGCAACAAAGGGTTTAGTTCACCATAGACATGGTGAAACTAGATGGAATTAAATGAAAGAATGGAAGAGTAAACCCTATATTTGATATATTGGAGCCTAAGCATCCAAGAAACCGTCTCCAAGGAGTGTAAAAGTGCTTTGGACGTCTCTGCCTGCCATAAGATTACTCTGAAGGTCGCACTAGGGCTATTTATAACGCATAAAAGTAACAGAATTTAAGCCCAAGCCCAACATTCCACCGCTAAGCGCCTAATTTGACCGCTCAACGGTTTCCCTCTAATCGCTTGACCACTCAACAGTCCATCCCACCGCTCAGCGGTTTGCCTCAGAATCGCTTGGATGCTCAGCAGCACCGCTTGAGCGATAGGCAGTGGCTGCTCCCTCGAGTTTGGCGCTCAGCGCTGGAAAATAGTGTTGAGCGATACTTTGACTCTTCTTTTCTTCCTTTTTCTCCTTCTTTCTTGAGTCTAAGTCCTCCCTTCTTCACTTCCATCTTCAATTCTCATCAAAACCCTGCAAAACAATGCAAAACAAGCTTAATATCTCTAAAAACAACTTTTGACTCTCATGTGTCTCAACTAAGTGTTTTACTTGATTGTAAGCTTATTCTAAGCCATAAAGGGTGTGTATTGATATCAAATTTAAGTATAAAAATAACGGTTTTTAGACTGTTATCACAACCCCAAACTTAGAACTTTGCTTGTCCTCAAGAAAACAAGACAAAACTTGGCTTTCCACTTTTTCATCAAAATAGTTCAATCATTTTCAAAATTCATTTTTCTCAAAACAAGAATTACTTAATTCAGATTTTCAGTGGAATCTTATCAAGATGCATACATGCTTCTATTCAATTCAGTTCACATAATCACATACTTTTCCACATATGCTCTACTTATGAATGATCAATCCACTAGGCAAGATGTAACCATACAATTTATTAATCCTCTCCAAGCAAGTGTTTCACTCAATCACTTAAGTGTTTAAGAGGTCTCTCCATCTCTCTGTTATTCACATATCACATGAAACCAAATTTCCCTTCATCTACTAAAATCAACATTCTCACATACAAATGTCATCACAAGGACTTTTCCAAGGCTTATATAATGAGGCTGGACTAACAAGAAAAAATGGTTTTTCTGGAACACAAAATCATTGAGTTACAAGAGTTATTTTAACATTCAAAGTTCAAGCACAAACTCTCTTTTTAACCAATCTCACTCATTCCCAACTTCTTTCCTTTTTCTCTTTATTTTTACATTGAGCTCATCTTTCATGCTTTTATTTTCTTCTCTTTTCTTTTCTCATGCTTTTCTTTCATTCAACACTTGAGCTTAATGCCTTTCTTTTGCCTTTCAATTTCCCCAACAACCCCAAACTTGAACCTTGGCAATATCATACAATTATTCTCAACCAAACTCAAGGTAAAAATTTTCAAAGCAAGGGTTTTCATCCTGTTTCAAGGCTAGGGTTCAAAAAGGATAGAACACATGGTTCTCTTTTCTTTGGGTTAATATTTGGCTAAGAATGGCTTCCAAAAATGGCCTTGATCATATGACATAAACATCCAATTCAATCAATCATAAAGATTCAGGCAATATCATTCATGTTTCTATATGAATAGCACATATATCAATAAACACTTTGGAGTTCAATACCTCACACAACTGTGCTTTTCTCAAACATCATTCATACACCCTGCTTAGCATCATAATCACAATCATAAATCATCACACATTTGTTCACATAGCTAGTGAATCATTCACTTGTATACTAGCATGCAATACAAACTCAATCGTCATCCACATCCAATCATCATTGAGAAAACTCATCATGCAATAACAATCAAGTCAAACCATAATCAGAAAAGGTGTTCAAGTCAAGCACAGACACCTACACTACTCAACAGAATTCAACCTATTCTAAAAATTCAAAGTACAAAAGTGAAAGATAAAACCCTTGTTCTAAGCACTGGTATCCATCAGTAGATGCCATATCACTCCATGTCGTCATCAGAGTCCTCCTCCTCTCCAGCCTCTGCATCCTCAAAGTTGTCATCCTTGTCATCATCCTCCCTGACTAGAGCTTCATCTGCTCCAGCTCCACTCCCATGTGCCTGCTCTGGCCAAGCCACTCTGTTGTTGAACTCATCCATCGTCCACCTATGAGCAGGAGGTGTGCCGTACATGCCTATGATCATCTCGGCAATAACAATCTGTCCTTGGGGTGGAAAGACCTTGAATGTATGCAAAATTCTTATAACTGACGATGGATGAAACCAAAATGCAGTGCTCTCTCAAAAACCCCAAACTTGGATTATGAATGATGCAAAAGTGATAGAGAATGGATTTTCTCAAATGCAACAATTAAACCCTAAATACAATTCCCACTCACTTTACTCACTTATGCAACAATTAAGTCCTAAATGCAACTAGAACAGTTTTAAAACATGCAACAATAATAAATCAATCAACTGGGTTGCCTCCCAGGTAGCGCTTGTTTAACGTCACGAGCCTGACCCAAACCTTTCTAGCACTCATCAGTAAGTGCAATCCTTACCAACACCCATCAGTAGGTGTACCTTTCTGTACCCGTCAGTGAGTACCTAAAATATTTAGCTTCCCTCATTAGAAGCTTCCCAATACACAAAATTTTAAAAAATTTTCATAATTACATCACCAAGATTTAAAAATTAAATTACAAAACTATTGTTCTTGGATCACTAGGGTGCCTCCCAGTAAGTGCTCTTTTTATGTCAATAGCTTGACCCGGTAGAGTTCAAACACCCAGCAGTAGGTGTTGATACTCTCCTTGCTTAATATTCTTTTCTTTTTCTTCTTCCTGCTGAATTTCTTCATAAAGTTGAGAACACCAAGCACATGTTTCCATGTTTTAATCATAGGAACTTTAATCTCCAATTTCTTGAAGATTTCAATAAAGCACTTAAACTTCTTTTCTTTCCTATGATATTTCTTTTGATGAGGAGATGGCTTTTCATATGATCTTTTCTTCTTTCCTCTCTTCCTATTTTTCTTAATCTCCCCCCTCAACTTTCTCTTTTTCTCTTTTCTTATTTTCTTCTTTATTTTCCCATATTTTTTCTTTTTTTCTTTTTTCTCAACCACTATTTTTTCTCCCTCATCATCTTTATCTTCCTCACCTACCTTTTCTGTTTCTTCTTCCTTTAAATCTCTCTCTATCTTTATTTTCTTCTCATCAACAACCTTATCACTTTCAGAGATAGTGGCTTGGCATTCCTCCCTAGGGTTAACTTCAGTACTAACCCTAGAATCATTCAGCTGCAGTCACGCAACCCAATTCTATCTCCTTCCTTTTACATCTTGCGTCATCATATTCTGAAAAGGAGATAGTATTCTGCATTACTTGTTGGAATGTCTCTTCACGACTTTCTGATGGAGATGGTTGCTGCCAATGTTGTTTAATTTCCTCCAGCCAACGTTGTTTAACTTCCCTCAACGTTTCTCTTGGCATAGGGAGTTGTTCTTTCCATAAACGTTGTTCAGCTTCCCCCAACGTTTCTCTTGGCATAGAGGATTGTTTTTGCCAAAGACGTTGTTCAGCTTCCTTCTCTTTTTCTTCAAGTGTAGGAGAATATTGCTGCCTTTGACGTTCTACTTCTTCAAGTGAAGGACGATATTGTTGTCTTTGACATTCTACTTCTTCAAGTGAAGGACGATATTGTTGTCTTTGACATTCTCGTAACTCCTCACGTTGTCGCATCTCCTTAATACTTTTGATGAATGATATATTCATACCCGTGATCCGCTGAAGAAATTCATCGTCAGAATTTATGTTCTCCTTGAGTGGAGTAATTTTTTGCTCGGTAGCTTGCCCAAATTGGCTTTGATCCATGTATGAGTGAGGTTCCCACCAGTGGTTGAAATCATTTTGGTAGAATTGAGTGCCCATATAATCAAATTCTTGTCCATACTACATCTTGCAAACATTAGGCACAAAACCCTAGAAAGCATTTATTAGAACAAAAATAAAATAAACATATAATCAAGTCAAATTTAATCAAATTCACACTACTAGAAAAGTTAAACCACGAGTCCCCAGAAATGACGCCAAAAACTTGTTAATCCCGTGGCAAGTGTACCAGATCGTTATCAAGTAATATAATCGGTAAGACCAAGTATCATTCTCCCAAAGGACTCTTAGGCCTTATCTTTCATGTAGATTGATTGCGTAAGACTTGAGAAAGAAATAATTTTATGTTTTTAATGCAAAGAACAAAAATAAACATGCAAATGCAAGTGAATCAATTGGCAAAGAAAAGATATGAATGAGTGGAGTTGTTGGGGTTTACAATTTCATCTTATCTGCCCTCTTATATCTATTTTTCTTATTTAATACGCTTTACTATCTAATTGTCATGCAAACTTTCTTTGCCTACCCTAAACCTGATCTTTTGGCGAAAAGAGACTATCACTAACTACTAGTTTACTATCTCTAGTCTCCCTAAGTAATTAGCAATGCATATATCACAGAAGCAAAATACAATTGATCGTCCTACCCCTATCTCTAAGTAGTATTGCTTAATCAAGGAATTCCCTATCAGTTCATAACTTTCCCGTACGTCTCCATATCGACAAAGGCAAATATCTTCTTACTGAATCAGTTAAACGATAAAAGCATTGAGCATAGATAAGAAACTCAACAATTGATAATATAAGCATATGAATAAAATAAGAATTTCAATATAAGAAAGTTTCAAAACATTACATTGTTCCCCAACAACAAAGGGTTTAGTTCACCATAGACATTGTGAAACTAGATGGAATTAAATGAAAGAATGGAAGAGTAAACCCTAGATTTGATAAATTGAAGCCTAAGCATCCAAGAAACCATCTCCAAGGAGTGTAGAAGTGCTTTGGACGTCTCTGCCTGCCAAAAGATTACTCTGAAGGTCGAACTGGTGCTATTTATAACGCCTAGAAGTAACATAATTTAAGCCCAAGCCCAACATTCCACCGCTCAGCGCCTAATTTGACCGCTCAGCGGTTTCCCTCTAATAGTTTGACCGCTCAGCAGTTCATCCCACCGCCCAGCGGTTTGCCTCGAAATTGCCTGGACGCTCAGCGGCACCGCTTGAGCGAGAGGCAGTGGCTGCTCCCTCGAGTCTAGCGCTCAGCGCTGGAAAATAGCATTGAGTGGTGACTTTGACTCTTCTTTTCTTCCTTTTTCTCCTTCTTTCTTGAGTCTAAGTCCTTCCTTCTTCACTTCCATCTTCAATTCTCATCAAAACCCTGCAAAATAAGCATAATATCTCTAAAAACAACTTTTCACTCTCATGTGACTCAACTAAGTGTTTTACTTTATTCTAAGCTCATTCTAAGCCATAAGGGTGTGTTTTGATATCAAATTTAAGTATAAAAATAACGGTTTTTAGACCATTACCATAGACTCAAGCAAAAACTCTTTCATTCTTCGTAACTGGCCATTTTACACATTTAATCGATTAATATTAGTGTTAATCGATTAAAACTGGCACAACGACTAGTTTTTAAAAGCAAAAAACTCCAACGGTCATCTTTAATCGATTAAAATGTATTCTAATCGATTAGCTAATAGATTAAAATGTATTTTAATCTATTAAAATATAAAAAGTTGAGTTTTCAGCTTTTACTTGTTTTAATCGATTAATACTAGTTTTTATCGATTAAAACAGTGGAATTTTGACTCTTAACATCAATTACAAAGTATGAAAGTACATGGAATCAAAACCAATGAAAATCTAAGTCCTAGACAATAACTACAATTATTACAAAATCTTTCCAGCGCAATACAAGTCTTCATAAGATATTCTTGAATCTTCATTTCTCTTGACTTGATTTGGACATCATCAAAACTTCATCTTCATCATTTTGCTAACATTCTCCCCCTTTTTATGATGATCAAAAACTCCTTTGAATTAAAGCTTTTAGTAATAATCTGGATAAAAACAAAACTTATGGAAGAAAAGAGCATTAGAGAACAATAATAATAAGCTTTAAACATTTTCTCCCCCTTTTTGATCATAATTAAAAAGCTGTGTTTCATGTTCTTCCCCTAAGATAATTCTCCCCCTTAATAAAAGCATGTATGCATATGAGCTAAATATATTTCAAAATTAAGGATTTATTCAAACATACACAATAGGAGATTTAAAACATATAATTTTAGGATAAAGAACTTTAGAAAATCATACATTGAACCATATAAGATAGAAATTTTAAAGCATACAAAAATATGGTTAAATTTAAAAGAAAAGCTCAAAAATGCAAAAATAAAAAAGTGCAATCCTAAGATTTATTTTTTTTTTAAAAAAATTCCTAGATCTCTTCTAATGTTTACCCCTTTTGATATATCTCTAAATTCGTTGTGTAATGATATTTTGTTGAGATCTTCGTTTTGGGGATTGTCATCATTTTTTGCCTCATTTTTTGTCTTCTCCAAGTCCTCATCATTACCTGCATCTGATTTAATTGACTCAACAGGTTTTGCCTCAAGGTCTACAATTGTATCAAAGACAACATGCTAGGAATAAAATTTGCTCAATTTTTTTTTCAAAAAATTTAAAATATTTTAAAAAAATCTTAAAAAAATAAACATTGTCCTTTGGGTTATATAAAATAAAATTGAAATCATTTTACAACCCAAACATATCTACCACTTGGAACACCAAAATGCTTAATTTTACATTTATTTGAAGTATGACCCTTTTTCATACCGTAAAAGCATGATACAATGTTCCTATAAGTTGTTCCTTTTTCTACCCACGTTCTACGGGTTCTATTATTTTGTTTATTTTTAATTTTAGGAACATACTTATTTTTAACAACCTTATTTTCATTATTTTTACTACATTCTGATAAGGTTGTGTGTTCTAGTAGTTTCTTAAATTTTTCACAAGAAGCACATTCATCACTACTAGTATATTTACCTTTTCCAAAAAATAAAATTTTTTTTTTCAAATTTTTATTCTCTTCAAGAATATTTTCAAAATTTGATTTAAAATTTTTATTTTCTTCAAGAATATCTTCAAGTTCTGATTTTAAATTTTTATTTTCTTCCGAAATATTTCAAAATTTAATTTTAAATTTTTGAAATCCTTTTTCAATTTCTTATGAGCTTTATCTAATTTTTCAGATTCTACAAGTAAAGCAGGATAAGTTTCATGCAATTCACTTTCACTATATTGACTATAATTATCAGAATCACTAGATGTACTTAATTGGCTTCCAGCGTCGTCGTTTGCCACTAAACAGATGTTTGCTTCTTCATCAGATTCGCTCAAATCGGAAATTGTTTCATTGTCATCGACCCATGCGATGTAGGCTTTCTTTTTCTTGAAGAACTTCTTTTCCTTTATTTCTTCATTCTTCTTTTGATTTGGGCATTCCGCTTTTAAGTGCCCCATTTCACCGCAACCATAACATTTATACTTTAAGGAGGATTCTTGGTTTTCTTTCTTTTCATATTTGAATCTTCCTTTGTCTTTTGATTTCATGAACCTGTTGAGCCTTTTTATCATGAGTCTCAGATTTTCTTCATCTTCTGAGTCTTCATCTTCTATTTTGTTCTTGCTCCTTTCTACCTCAGATTTTAAGGCTAGACTCTTTTTCTATGTTTTTGCCATTGCTTCTTCTTCATCTAGCCTTCCAAGGTCAAGTTCATGCTCTCTCAACTTTCCAAATAATGTCGCCATAGTCATTGTGTTGAGATTTTGTGACTCAGAAATTGCAGTCACTTTAGGTTGCCACGACCTGTCTAAAGATTTCAAAATTTTTATTAAGTTCATCATTTTTGAAAGACTTACCTAGTCCAATGAGATGATTAACGATGTTTGTGAAGCGTTTCTGAACGTCTGATATTGTTTCTCCTTGCTTCATCCTGAACATTTCGTATTCCTGGATCAAGGTATTCTTTCTCGCTCTCTTCACATCATCTGTACCTTCGTGGGTTACTCTCAGCACTTCCCACATTTCTTGACCAGTCTTACAAATAGATAACCTGTAAAACTCATCAACGGTTAAGGCAGATGAAATAATATTACGAGCTTTTACATCATTTTGAAACCTTTTCTTTTTTTCAGCAGTCCACTAAACACGGGGCTTTGGTTCCTGCAAATTGTTAGTAGGTACAGACGAACCAGATGCAATAACATCCCAAATCTCACAATCAATAGACTCAATAAATATTTGCATTCTAACCTTCTAGAATGCATAATTTTCACCTGTGAATAGGGGTGGTCTATTGATAGAAGCACCCTCTGCAAAGGTTTGATATGATCATGCCATTTGAATAACTATCAAATCGAACTCTCATACCAATTGTTAGAGCAGTTGCAGCGGAACGGTTAACGTGGAATAACAAACCAAGAGGGTTTTTAATACAAACGTGTGCCTTTAAATTTCTTCTCAATTTATCTTTTATAACTCTTCACTTTTGCATATTTTTCAGTGTTTAGGAGACTTTCTTAATTTCTTTTAGGCTTTAATTGTGTAGAATTAGGATAATTTTTAGTTTTTCTTTAAATTCTGTAGTTTTATAAATTTTTTGTTAAAAATAGATTTTTAGGTGTTTTTTTTAGTGTTTGTTAATAACTAGAAAATTAGGATTTCTCTGAAAATATTTGAATAAAAATTCTTTTCTTTGAGTTTTGTTTAAATAGGTTTTAAATTTTCTCCTGTGCTAAAATTACCCTTTTTCTCTTATTTTAATTGTTGGTTGGTTCTTTTTCTGCAGACTGGGCCTGATCAATTGGGATTGAAATGTTTTTATGAAAGTGGGCCGTTACTGCCTTCATTTAGGAACGACGCGTTTTGGCAGCTGGTTTGGATTCCAATTAAATGAAACGAAGTTTGTGGAGGACGTGCAGTTGCTGCTATTTTGAATTTGACATTTAAATTGGGCCACTTGCAAGCCTTGGACATTGATTGAAGAAGCTTCTGAATTGGGTCATGCAAGGTATTATCTTTAGACTGCACATAACCATTGAGCTAACCACATTGCAATTGGAGTTGGGCCTTTGGATTGGTTTGGAACACAGCATGGGCTGATCCTTCAATTAGTGAAACGGTGAGTTTTAACGTTGAGGTTGCAGCTGCCTATGGGGGTCTCCTGTTCGTGATTCATTTTGACAAAATGAGAGAAACATTCTAGCATTTTCATTGAGAGAAAAGCTTCATCAAGTAGCCAGAGATCAAAGTTCACTTGAGAGGAAACAAATACCCAAAAGCTAGGGCTTCCTGCCCGAGAAGAGAAGCTCCAACACTTACCTAAAGAAGCACGTGACCGGAACCAGCGTAGAAGATGATCGGAGGGCTCGTGATCAACCCAGATAGACGAAGGCTAGCCGTCCGATCAGAGGACATAAAATGTCAAGAGCAAGCTTCCTTTTCCCTCGTTCTTTTATTTTCGTTCCTTTTCTTTTCTTTTCAAACCCTATAAAAAGGGTGCTTCTGCCATGTAAACGGACTCTTAGACCTTCGAACAGACACTCTCTGTAATTTTATATTTCGTCTTTAGTTTAGGGTTTCGTTTTCCTTGCTTTTGGAGCGCACAACCACGGTGGTAACAGCCCATGATGGCTTCGATTGCACATTTTCTTCAGTACATTTCTTTGTATTTTTTATTTCTGTTAATACAAGTTGTTTTACGATGTGTTTCTTTTCAGATAGATTTGTGATTCTATTGTGCTTGATTTTTCGTGCAATGTTTCTGTGTTTTTGTTTGATTATATTTGTTTTGATTTGAAATCGAGTTGAACTCGTAACTTTGCATTCTATGATTCCTTTTGGAATCAAATGACTCCGTAGTGAGCATTCCTTACCGAGATGTCTTCTAGAGTCAGAGTGAGTTCAACGAGAGAAAAAATATTATGAATTCATTTCTGTTGTTGTTGTCTTTTCAGAATCAAAAATTTTGGTTTGATTTAGGTTTTGAATTGTGAAACTGTAATTTATTTTCTCTAATCAGAGAAATTGTATTGACTCCACAGTGAGCTTTTCTTTTCAAGGTGTCTCCTTGAGTCAGGGTGCAGTTCAAAACACTGAATGAATCAAAGTATTTGATCTGTATTTAATGTTCGTGAGTGTTAAGTGTTAGTTCCTTATTGTTTTCTCACTCAATTATTTTCATTGATATCATGCATCAATAGTTTCTATATTCAGTTTTACTCTTATTTTTCTTGCATTGTTAAACTGTATCATTCATATTTTAGAATAAGATTGTTTGATTTGTATGCGCAGTTAGCTTTAACATCTCTTTCCAGTACTTTAGCTTAGGTTTTATCTCCTTATATGTTTTTGCCTTATTTTCTTTTTAAACAAATTTGATTTCTTATTTCTCTTTTCTTTTTAATTTCTTTGTTTTCAAATAAATTTCTTTCCCCACCATGTCTATTTAGTTAATAGTTAGTAAATAAAATACAAGACTAAACTTTACATTCTGGACTTAATTGTACTGAGTCCTTGGATTGATCCTTGGTTGACCCCTATACTTCATTAGTGGGGAAACTGAGTTTGTTGGCTTTGATGCGACTAAAAGCGAGTTCAACAATCTTACTATGCAAATAATAAATATAAATAAAAGAGTAAGGTTGAGAGAAATTTGCACAGATGAATTTTATACTGGTTCGGGTCTTACCAATCCTACGTCCAGTCGCTTATCTCAAACCAAGATAAACAGTTCACTAATCACAAAACAATTACAAATTACAATCACAAAGAAACAATTTGTAAGAGTTTAGAAATCACCTCTCTTGATACCACAAGAGATGAACATGCACCTCCTTTGAGTCTTCACAAAGGATGAGACACCTCCTCCGAATACTTCACGAAGGATGATCGTCTTCCACACACCTCCTCAGACGCACCAAGGATGAACCAGCTATTCCTCCGTCATCGTAGTAGCAATTCAGCAGCTCCACAGACGAAAGTTTCTCAAGCCAAACAAGAACACACAATTAATAATGATTTCTGAGTTCTAAAGCACAAGGGAAGAGTTGCAGATGATGGATAAAGAGATCATATTTATAGACTCAAGCAAAAACTCTTCCATTCTTCGTAACTGGCCATTTTACGCATTTAATCGATTAATATTAGTGTTAATCGATTAAAACTGGCACAACGGCTAGTTTTTAAAAGCAGAAAACTCCAACGGTCAGCTTTAATCAATTAAAATGTATTTTAATCGATTAGCTAATAGATTAAAATGTATTTTAATCTATTCAAACAGAAAAAGTTGAGTTTTCAGCTTTTACTTGTTTTAATCGATTAATACTAGTTTTAATCCATTAAAACAATGAAATTTTGACTCTTAACATCAATTACAAAGTATGAAAGTACATGGAATCAAAACCAATGAAAATCTAAGTCCTAGACGATAAACTACAATTATTACAAAAGCTTTCCAATGCAATAAAAGTCTTCATAAGATATTCTTTAATCTTCATTTCTCTTTACTTGATTTGGACATCATCAAAACTTCATCTTCGTCATTTTGCTAAAATCTACTCTAACATAGAGATAAGTGATGAAACATTTTGTTCCACAATCAAGGGGGTTGATATAAAGGTTTGGATTGGGATTGTCATTTGTCAATATCCAATTTTGTCCGGGTAAATAAAATTCATCACAAAAATAAAATAAAAATAAAATAAAAAATACTATTTCGTTTTACTATTTGCACCCGCAAATTAACTTTTTAATCCTTGGCCCAATGGCCCAAAATAATCTCATATTTTTTTCTTTCTCACCACCATATTTTTCTTTTCACACCCCACTCTCCACATCACCTACCTTTTTCATTTAGTATTACATTTTTTATATTTATTTTTTATTTAATTTTTTTTCTTCTTCCTAATTTTTCCACTTACCTTTTTTTATTATATTTTATTTCACCTAAATTTTCCCACAAACTTTTTATATTATTTCTTTCATTTAATTTCCACATTAACTTTTACTATTTACTATATTTTATTTCATCTACTTTCTCCACCCACTTTTTATATTATTTCTTTCACTTATTTTCCACATTAACTTTTTCTATTCATCTCTTTACTATATTTTATTTCACATAATTTCTCCACCAACTTTTTATATTATTTTTTTAACTTAATTTCCACATTAACTTTTACTATTTACTATATTTTATTTCATCCACTTTCTCCACCAACTTTTTATATTATTTCTTTCACTTATTTTCCACATTAACTTTTTTTTATTCACTTTTTTATTATATTTTTATTTTACCTAATTTCTCCACCCACTTTTTATATTATTTCTTTCACTTATTTTTCACATTAACTTTTTTTTATTCTTCCACTCACTTTTTAAAAAAATTACATTTATTTAACACTTTCTTCATCCTTAACTCTATAAATACCCACATTCTCTTCACTTACATACACACACATATACACCTACACATTTACACACACTTTCATAACATCCATCTTTCTTCTCTCACACCAAATCTCTTCAATTCTACTTCATTTTTTTCACACCTTTCCATTAAATCTCATACCAAATTTCTACTCCAAATTCATCTTCTTTACCTCTCATCTACCTCTTCTCACAACAAGGTACACATATTTCAAGTAAGGTTCGTTTTTACTATTCACGTTTTTACTATTCACGTTTTACTATTCACTTTTTTTATTTTATTGTATTTTATTTTCTCACTTTTATGTTTTAAATATTTATATATGTTTTTCTAAATATATGAATATTAGAAAAATAATAAAAAAATATTTTAAAGGTTTAGGCACATGTGTGATCGCACGCATCGTCCTTGTGTTAAAACATTTTCTTCTTCTAAAAAAAAAAAATCAACAAAAATTTACTTTAAAAGGTTTAAGCACACATGCGACCATTCCGTCGGCCTTGTGCTAAAAGCCTTTTCCTCTTTTTCACAATAATAACACAAATATGTTTTTAAAGGTTTAAGGCACATGTGCGACCGCTCGCGTAGGCCTTGTGCTAAAAACCTTTTTCCTTTTTTATATAAAAAATGCTAAAAAAATCATAAAATCTTCAAAATAAAAATATCATTTTTTTAATCAAGATCAGCCAGAACTACGTGATCCTTGATTCTCCATCAAAAGTGGAGATACATAGGAGCAAGGCAAGTCCTTGTCAGGTTCACTTTCCCAAAAATCCAAATTTTCCAAACAAATTCTTCAACAAATTTTCCAAACAAATTTCTCAAATAATTTTCCAAACAATTTGCTAGAACTACGTAACCCTGATTTCTCAGTCTGACTGAGAATACGTAGGAGCAAGGTCAATCCTTGTCGGGCACAAAAACACAAAAAATATTTTGTTTTCTTTAGAGTTTTATTTTATTTTTAGGGGAAGTTAAAAAATTTTGAAAACCACATTTTATTAGCGTATTTAATTAAAGGTACTGCCTTCGGGCAGGCGTTGTAGGGTGCTAATACCTTCCCTACACGTAACCGACTCCCCGAATCCGAAATCTGGTTTTCATAGACCGCCTTATCCTTTTTATGGTTTTTCCGTAGTTTTCCAGAATAAACTATGGTGGCGACTCCAAAATTCTTTTTTCTAAAATCTTGTTTCTTTTTTGGATCGTCGTCGTCCCGTCGCGATTTTCCGGTTGCGACAGATGGCGACTCCACTGGGGACGCTAGAGAGTCAAGCCATTTAATTAGATGCGCGAATTCAATGTGGTTTTTTTCATTATGTTTTTCTTCCCCTTTTCTTTGTCTATCTTTGATTTTCGAAATAATTGCATACAAATTGTTTTACTTGTTATATATTGAACCCTAGGGTAGAAAACATGTTTATATCTGCCTGGGAATTTTTTCTGGTTGTTTTGCAGGTGAGGGTTTGGGTGCATTGCATTCTCCCTTCACACACACACTTTATGCATATCATGAGTGAGGCCCTATACCCGGGTCTGAGTGCAACTTAGAAATAGAGAGGTTGTGTAGCGGTGCCACTTGGGATATACTTCCTGTTTGGCTATCGTGAGAACCTCAGCTAGAGTTTGTTCCCTTCACTTGTGTCTTCACACCTAGTTGATTACTCGACTGTTGTGGAGGTACTATGTTGGGAGCCATAGCTCCAGTGACCATTGACCTCTAGGTTCAGGAGACCATCTTTGTGAGGTTGCATAAACTTTACTTTCAATCTTAAGCGTCGAACCTCTGTTAGGGCACAAAGGGAGATGTGTGCGGTCCTATAACCCTCATTTTTGCTTAATAAAATCAAGCACCTTGTACATATCACTACATCTTTTTTTTCTTTCTTTCTTTGTTGCGCATGTTTTTTATGGTCTTGTCACATTTTGTGGATTCTAGTCAAGAAATTATAAATTTGTGATTAAGTCCTTGAGGCAAAAATGGAAATTATCATGGGATTCGGAGTCAAGGGGCATTCCAGTTCATGCATTTTGATGAAAGGATACACATCGAAGCAAAGAAGGGTAGTATTGGTGGCTCAAAGGGTCTGGTAAAAAAAAAGATAACCTTGAAAAATGCATTCAGGTAGGAGCATGGGAATTTGTTGATCCTATCAGAGGTGGAGGTCTGGACAATAACAATTATTGTTTCAGCTCAGTACTATGACCCATTTCCAATTGGTGCCTACAGTAGAATAATTTGAGTTGATCTTAGATGCATTTCTTGAGGGAAAAGATCCATACATGTAGTATATCCTTGTCTGGCAGGAAGCGAGAATAATAAAAGTACGCCCAATGAAGTGGAAGAGTGAATTCATACTTACAACAAGGGGCCTTACTCAAGGATGCCTAGAGTGGTTCTTGCATTGATTAACCGAGGAGGAAAAGTGGGAAGCATTCATGAACGTACTAGCTCTTATCCACTATGGTGTCATGCTCTTTCCTAATATCGGGGAGTTGGTCGACTGTGCTGCCATGAATGCATTTGTGGAATACAAAGTTCGCTCTGAGAATCCAATCACTATTGGCATAGCCGAAACTTATGGGACCCTCGGTCGATGTTGTGAGCCAAGGAGAAGGATGATGTTACGTTGTTTACCGGTGTTGTATGTATGATTCATTTCTCGCATGAGTAAGGACGCCTTGAATGCCACATGTGCCCTAGGTGAACTACTACAATGTAAACCAAAGATGAAAGGGGCAAATGAATAAGTGCAACTTTATGCATGCTCAGGGGAGAAAAAGTTTAAATGGCGTGTTTTCTTGGCAGCAAAGATTGTGTACCATATACCATTGTGGGAGCTATCTTGATGTCTCGTATCCAGTGTTGTGTGTGTGTCAGCAAAAAAAAAAAAAAAAAAAAAAAACAACAACAATAAAAAAAACTATTTGGGTATCCTGTGAGAGGATCACCAATGCCTGCATCTCTTGCCACATTGCAGATCATATAAGAATGAATCTTTGCTGAAATGCTTCATCAAGTTAAGAACGCTTAGGGGCAATGTTGTTCGCTTTAAAGAAAGGCCCAAGATCATGGACTGTTAATGAAAGATTCCCTTAGCCAATGAATTGCAGAAAGGGTTAAGACAATCAAGTTGCCACTCAAGTTAATTTCTCCCGACCCAAATTGTGAAAAGCAATTCCACAATGTTGAACAGCGTGTGAAAGCAGCAGTGGCCAAACTGAAGAAGGAATGTTAGCATCAAGCTAAAAAGGAGACATCAAGAATTGATAATCCAAATGAAGGAACATGTTGAACAAGGGCGAATTGAAAGTGAAGCCTCTCACAACTAGCTTCCCTTGCCAATGAAGTCAGTGAAGACATCGTTAAGCTATTAGCTGATGCTGAGTGTGCAATGCCATCTTTAACTTGCTTAAGGGGATTGTATCTTTCTTCAATTGCTGCAAGAAATTGATCGAAGAAATGAAGAAGGTGATGGCCAAGGCCCGAGTTAGTTGACCAAGATTTCCTGACTCACATCTTGGGAACTTCTGAATGACGAGCCACCATATTGACTTTATTCGTGTTAATTTCCAAATTATACCGGGGCAACCTTTTCACAGCTTTACAATTTCTGGCTAGAATAATTGTCTCTTCTTTTTCTTCATTTTTATATTCTTCTTCTTAATTTGTTTCATCTAATAAGATTTCAAAGAAAAAAAAAACCAAGATACCCTAAAGGACTCGAACCAGTTACCAAATCTTGGAGAACCAAGGAGAAGTTCAAGAATGAAGGGATAAAAGTTGTTATCCAACAATTGAAGGGGCAAATGAGCTAAACCCTAGAGGTTTTGAATGCCTTGAAAAACCTGGGGGACTCATGCACATCAAAACCTCAACACAGAGTTCAAGAGGCCCAAAATTTCCCTCATATGGTCTTCCCTAAAATTGCACTTCATCCTCAGGAGTGGACTTGGGACATGTTGGCACTCAAAAGGCCGAAGATAACGCAGTTGAAGTAGAAAACAAGCTTGGGGCAACCACTTTCATGGTCCCTAGGGAAACGCTTTAGCCAAGTATTGTGAGCACGACGATGACAAAGCATCCCGAGTGGAAATCTTCTCCTGACATCGTTAGACCAATGGATGTTGAAGCTGACAGGCGTAAATTAGAAGTGCTGAAAAAATGATGAGAGCCATAGAAGGTAGAGGAAGCTCTGAGTTTGCAAATGTTGCAGGGCTATGCTTAATCCCATATGTGGTGATATCTCCAAATTTTAAATCATCAAAATTTGAGAAATACAAAGGGATTACTTGTCCCAAGAACCATCGCGTGATGATAGGCAAATGGTTGTTCAGACACCTGATGAAACGCTACTAATTCATTTCTTTCAAGGTAGATCGGCTGGCATGTCACCAAACTGGGGCACTCATCTTGAACCTTTGTGCATCCGACCTTCAGAGGATCTGGTGGATGTTTTTCTTGAGGCTTTACAGATATAACATGGATATGGCACCTGATAAATTACAACTACAGAGTATGGTGAAAAAGGAGTCAAAATCATTCAAAGAGCATGCCCAAAGGTGGAAATAAATTGTTGCTCAAGGAAAGTCTCTTATGAGTGATAATAAGATGGTTGACACATTCTTGAATACTCTACAATCATCCTTTTGTGATAACATGGTGAGCAGTGTGTCCTCAAACTTTGCAGACCTAAGGATACTTGAAGAAAGAATTGAAGTTAGTGTGATGATTGGAAAGGTTGCGCAAAGTCATACCATGACAGCAAATATGAACAAGTTGGGTTTAAGCTTGGGAAGAGAAGGAAGTAAAGAGTTCAATCTCCTCCTATCACTCAAATCCCATTGGCCTACCCTTCACTTGAAACAATTGCAAGACAAAATCGGAGACTCGACCCAAACTCAATTTCTCACCAAGTCTCTAGGTAGAAAAATGCTTGTGAACTTCACTCTTATACATATGACTTAAGCAACGTTTCTTCCAAGTCTGCTACAAAAAGGCCTTGCCTCTATTTATTACGCGAAGCCTGCAACACCTCCATGCTCCCAGACTCATGCTGCATCATATGCAAAAGGTGATTACCATGAAGAGGCTATCGATCATGCCATCAAAAGTGTTGGGTGTTCAAGCTCAAATGCAACCTTTGACTGATTCGAGATGGTTAAATTTTTGAAGAAAGTCAGTCTAATACTGAGGCAAGGATTGAGAATGCCTCTGCCGATGCCATGAAGCAATGATATGGGCTTTAGGACCACATGAGAAAGCATAAGTCATTGTAAAAGTGAACTTGATGTCGTGAAGTGTCTTGCTATGAGGAAATATGCCCATTGGTGTCACGTCTTCATCCATAACTCTCAATGCAAACATTCACTACAGGGTTTCTTCAAGTAGTGCTGGAAATCGAGTCCTGAAAGGGTATTGCGAAAAAAAAAAGGAAAAAAAAAACGAAAAAAAATTAAGGCAATCTGGAGTCACTTGTCTTTCTTGCGAATTGTCAAACTCTTGTTTTTTCGAAAATAGCAAAAAAAAATATGATAAATCAAAAACAAAAGTTGTAGTGTCAGACTTTTCTGAGGTCAAATGTATAATAAAAATAACAGTTTGACGTTTCCTTTCTAGACGTTTATGCACACGTTGCTTGAAAAGCTCCACCCTTCACTTTTCCAAAAAATAAAGGGTCTTCTCCAACAAATATTGTCGCTGCCCTCGTTAACAAAGTAAACCTTTACACTGGGGCAAATTGACCTGACCAAAATTATTTTCGCTTGCACTAGTTGGGGATCCCTAAATCCATTGAGGAAAAGAAAAGAACAAAAGAAATTTCAAAATCAGAAAAATAGATCCTCTGGATTGAAAACTCGAAAGGACAGTTTAGAAAGAAAAACGACCCATGTTGAGGTCATCTAGTCGCAAACTTAATCTTTTGAAAATAAAGAAATCATCGTTCAAAATGATGTGTGGCCTTCTTTCTTCATCCAAAAGTAAAAACAATATCCATTGTCACCCCGTTTGAGCCAAAAATAAATTCTTTTTAAAATAATCCCCAAGCAAGGGTTATCATCAGGTAGGAATCAACTCATGATGCAAATGAAGAGCACTCAGTGATCAAACAAGAGAATTCATCAAGAAGAGCAAATAAAAATAAACAGAACAAAGAGAAGTCACAAAGTCAAATAGTTGATGCAATGCCTAGGTGATAACCCTTGTTTCAAAAAAAAAACAAAATAACCAACGAAATTCATTTGGGCCTTTATACCTTTTTCTTCCAATACCCTTTAGCCTCTAGCCACGTTACAAGCTTAAACAAGTCCACACAGATTGAATAATGATTGCTCAAATTTTCATAAATTTTAACTGTGCGATAAGTTGACTTTCACAGTGTCGTAAAAAAAAAAAAAAAAAAAAAAAAAAAAAAAAAAAGAGAAAGAAAAAGGTAATCTCTCAAGAAGAGGAGATCACCCTGCCCATCTAACCAGAAGCATGTAAAAAAAATTGGGGGTCATCCTTTTAGCTAATCCTTTTCATGTCCATGTACACTACTTCCAAACAGAACCCCTTATCAAAAGAAAAAATTGGGGCAACTTTGTGAAACTCACATGAATTCTTCTCCTTGCAATCCATTAATCCATAATCTCGAGACTGGGGCAACTTTGCGAGTCTCGCTTGATTTCTTTCGCCCTAATCCATACACCATGCCTGTTTTCCCTAACCCCGAGTTGGGGCACTATTTGGGTATCTCATGTTCCACTCTGACATTCACATATTATATCTCTGTCAAGGAGTGTATGAGGAATTGTGCTCACACAGTTGTCCTAGCCTTCTCCTAGCCTTTCTAAACATCTCACATTTTTCATTTGCCTTTGAATTCGAGTATGTGTGTACTGATGTCACAAAGGAAAAAGTTAAAATGTAATTATATCAGACATGAGACCTTGAGATGTATGACATTCCACACCTTTTTAAAAAAAAAATTGAAAATAAAGACCAGTTTGATGATTCCAAGTAGGACAATTGACTTAAGCAAAAAGGGAACACAAGACAAGGCAAATGTTTTTCATACGTGCATCAATCTATCAAAAAAAAAAACAAAACGAAAAAAAAAAACGATATGCATTCAAGTTTCGTATTAATCATGTTAGTGTTTTGACGTTTTGATTTTAACACTTTGGAATATATTTTTAGCTTGGTCATTATTTCATTCTTAATTTGAATTACAGATATAGCAACAAAAAATTGGAATTCGTTGCAAAAAAAAAAATAATAATAATAATAAAAGCATTAACGAAAATTTCAACAACAAAAAAAGAGATATAAGAATAACGAAACTAATTTGTTTATTACCAATGCAGATATAAAATTACAAAAAAGAAAGCAAGTAAAGATTACAGTACATAAATAATAATAATAAAATAAATTAAAAAAAACAAATAATAAATACATAAAAATTAAGATGCTCAGTGTCGGCCACAAGCGGCCGTTAGTGGTACAGTCCAAAAATAAAAATAAAAACAAAAAAAAAATAATAATAATAAGATGTTCAAATGTCGGCCATAAGCGGCCGTTAATAGTACAGTCCAAAGAAAAAATAATAATAGTAAAGTGTCGGTCACGACTGACCGTTAAAAGTACAGACCAAAGATAAAATAAAAAAAAAACAACAAAAAAAATAATAAGGAGTTTAGATGTCGGCCACAAGTAGCCATTAAGTGTACAGTCCAAAAAAAAAATAATAAAAAATAATAATAAATAAATAATGATGATGATAAAAGGTCCCCTTAAGGAGACGACAACCTCAGAGAGATCTCCGTGGATGGAGCATTGATACGGAACGGTATGATATACGGGACTCTCTTTTCTTGTTCATGAATAGGGGGATGGGGAAGAGATCCAGGAGCTGTGGAGTCTGTGGAATTCTCCATAAAGGATCTCCAGTTATACAAAAAAAAAATATAGTAGTCAAAACAAAATAAATAACAAAAAGAAAAAAACAAAAAAAAAACAACAAAATGTACATGAGTGCTTACCATACATAAACGACGGTAGGATGGAAAAAGAAGGTTCAGATATGCTGGAGACTTCTTGCTGCAAGCGTCGATGCTTTAATCGGTTTCCATGGTTCTGGAACCAACAGTAAACGCTGTATTCCCCTATTTCTCCGTACTCCTGGAGTCGTTCTGCGATCTCCCGAACTTGTTCTCGATTGGGATTAATGATCCCATGGTTAAAGATGTTCAGCAAGATCCGAACTTGCTCCGGGGTGGACCGCCATCGTTTATAACCCACATCCATATTTCTTCTAACAAAATAAAAAATAAACAAACAAAACAAAGAAACAAAAAAGAGAGTAAAAATAAAAAAAAGATTTAGTTTTTCATTTCGTTTTTTCTTTTTAGTTCAATTTCCATTGTCCAGTCTTTGAAGTCTTCATGTCCATAAATAGGTATGTTTCACGGTCCTCGCAAAGGATCCTAAATAAATCTAAGTTCAAAGAGTCAATTTTTTGTTTTAGTTTGTTTTAATTGGGGTACGTGGCGTTGTTCTACCCGAATGTCTCTGCCATACCTTCAAACGAAGGGAGATTAACAACGGTTTTCCAACCTATATACCCCATATTTTTAAGACAGTGTGTTCATATGTACATATACATAACGAAAAAGAAAAGAGAAGTAGAGAACATAAAGAAGCAGAAAAATATAAAAGGAAAGCACGAACAAAAAGAAGAAGGGTTGAGAGAAAGAGAGAAACTTACGAACGCGAGTGTAGAGGGAGATCACGCTAGAAGAAGGATCACAGAGAAGCTCTCAGAGGAGGATCTCACTCTCGCTCAGATCTCACTTGCTTAGATCTCGCTAGCTCAGATCTCGCTCGCTCAGATCTCGCTCGCTCAGATCTCACTTGCTCAGATCTCGCTCTCTCAAAAGCTCTCACACTCTCGCTCAAGAATCGCGACGTCGCTCAACGCAGTTCGACCCTCCTTATATAGCAAAAAAATTTCACTGTAGCTACAGTTTCGGTCATATCTACCGGAGGCTTTCAATAGTGTCGGTAAAAAAAAATCAAAAATTAAAAAAAAAAAAAAACAATTTCACAAAAATTTTCAAAAAAAATACAAAATAAAAAACAAATCAATTTTAATTTTTTGTCATTGGTGTCTCGGCCCTCTGCTAGGCAATGGTCATGCCCAATTTTAAAATTTTTGTCATTGGTGTTTAGGTCCTCTACAAGGCAATGATCGAACCCAATATTAAAATCTTTTTACTTTTTTCTCTTGTTCATCCAAAAAAAAGAAAACAAAAAACAAAACAAAAAACAAAAAAAAAAAAACCAAAAAAAAAAAATTTCAAAAACAAATCAATTTTAATTTTTTGTCATTGGTGTGTTGGCCCCCAAAGCCCATATTGGTCCACCAAACCCAGCTTGCCTGGCCCCCAAAGCCCATATTGGTCCACCAAACCCAGCTCGCCTGGCCCCCAAGCCCAGTTTCACCTGGCCCATAAGCCCAGTTTCTACACTGGTCCACCAAACCCAGCTCACCTGGCCCCCAAGCCCAGCTCGCCTAGCCCACCAAAGCCCAGTTTCTACACTGGCCCCCAAAAGCCCAGCTCGCCTGGCCCACCAAGCCCAACTTGCTTGGCCCACCAAAGCCCAGTTTCTACACTGACCCCTAAAGCCCAGCTCGTCTGCCCCCCAAGCACAGTTTCACCTGGCCCACCAAGCCCAGCTCACCTGGCCCACCAAGCCCAATTTGTTTGGCCCACCAAACCCCAGTTTCTACACAGGCCCCCTAAGCCCATATTGGCCCACCAAAGCCCAGTTTCCATACTGGCCCCCAAAGTCCAGTTTCCATACTGGCCCACCAAAGCCCAGTTTCTACACTGGCCCCCAAAGCCCAGTTCCACCTGGCCCATAAGTCCAGTTTCTACACTGGCCCACCAAACTCAGCTTGCCTGGCCCTCAAAGCCCATATTGGCCCACCAAAGCCCAGTTTCCATACTGGCCCCCAAAGCCCAGTTTCCATACTGGCCCACCAAAGCCCAGTTTCTACACTGGCCCCCAAAGTCCAGTTCCACCTGGCCCATAAGCCTAGTTTCTACACTGGCCAATCAAGCCCAGCTCGCCTGCCCCCCAAGCCAAGTTTCATCTGGCAATCAAAGCCCAGCTCAAGGTTTTCCTTTATATTTCGGCCCTCTACAAGGTAATGGTCGAATTCAGGTTTTCTTTTGTATTTCGGCCCTCTACAAGGAAATGGTCGAATTCAGTTTTTCTTTGGGATTTCGGCCCTCTGTAAGACAATGGTCGAACCCAGCAACATCACATCATTTTTCCATAGGGTTATTACACCCTCCACGAGGTTATTACACCTCATTCACTTATCCATAGGGTTGTTACACCCTCCACGAGGTTAATACATCTCATTCATTCATTTCCATAGGGTTGTTACACCCTCCACGAGGTTAGTACACCTAACATAATTTTTCCATAGGGTTATTACACCCTCAACGAGGTTGTTACACCTCAAAACCTTCATCCATAGGGTTGTTACACCCTCCACGAGGTTATTACACCTCATTCATTCACTTTTCCATAGGGTTATTACACCCTCCACAAGGTTGTTACACCTCAAAACCTTTATCCATAGGGTTGTTACACCCTCCACGAGGTTAATACACCTCATTCATTCATTTCCATAGGGTTGTTACACCCTCCACGAGGTTAGTACACCTCACATAATTTTCCATAGGGTTATTACACCCTCCACGAGGTTGTTACACCTCAAAACCTTCATCCATATGGTTGTTACACCCTCCACGAGGTTATTACACCTCATTCATTCACTTTTCCATAGGGTTATTACACCCTCCACGAGGTTGTTACACCTCAAAACCTTCATCCATAGGGTTGTTACACCCTCCACGAGGTTATTACACCTCATTCATTCACTTGGGTTATTACACCCTCCACGAGGTTATTACACCTCATTCACTTTTCCATAGGATTATTACACCCTCCACGAGGTTGTTACACCTCAAAACCTTCATCCATACGGTTATTACACCCTCCACGAGGTTAGTACACCTCACATAATTTTTCCATAGGGTTATTACACCCTCCACGAGGTTGTTACACCTCAAAACCTTCATCCATAGGGTTGTTACACCCTCCACAAGGTTAGTACACCTCACATATTTTTTCCATAGGGTTATTACACCTTCCACGAGGTTAATACACCTCATTCATTCATTTCCATAGGGTTGTTACATCCTCCACGAGGTTATTACACCTCACTCATTCACTTCCATAGGGTTGGTACACCCTCCACGAGGTTCTTACACCTCAAAACCTTCATCCAAAGGGTTGTTACACCCTCCACGAGGTTAGTACACCTCACATAATTTTTCCATAGGGTTGGTACACCGTCCACGAGGTTGTTACACCTCAAAACCTTCATCCATAGGGTTGTTACACCCTCCACGAGGTTATTACACCTCATTCACTTTTCCATAGGGTTATTACACCCTCCACGAGGTTGTTACACCTCAAAACCTTCATCCATAGGGTTGTTACACCCTCCACGAGGTTATTACACCTCATTCATTCAGTTTTCCATAGGGTTATTACACCCTCCACGAGGTTGTTACACCTCAAAACCTTCATCCATAGGGTTGTAACACCCTCCACGAGGTTATTACACCTCATTCATTCACTTTTCCATAGGGTTGATACACCCTCCACGAGGTTGTTACACCTCAAAACTTTCATCCATAGGGTTGGTACACCCTCCACGAGGTTATTACACCTCATTCACTTCCATTGGGTTATTACACCCTCCACGAGGTTATTACACCTCATTCACTTTTCCATAGGGTTATTACACCCTCCATGAGGTTGTTATACCTCAAAACCATCATCCATAGGGATGTCACACCCTTCACGAGGTTTGTACACCTCATTTCCCTCAAGCACAACTTTGGTCTAGCTTTCTAAGTCCAGCTTTATCTAACACCTTTAGTTTTTCTGCGAATGTTGACCTTCTGGTGTGCAGTGGTCAAACTCTCTTTGTTGCATTTTGGTTATCATATCTTCTTGGATCAGTCTTTATTTTGTCTCTTTCTTTTTTTGAAACCCGAACAAAATTAGTGTTTCTATCTTTACTTATCTTTTACTACGATAATATGGAAATGCTAAATTTTCATATCATCTAGTAAAATCTAAGTAAAGAGGGGCAGCTGTCAATATCCAATTTTGTCCGGGTAAATAAAATTCATCACAAAAATAAAATAAAAATAAAATAAAAAATACTATTTCGTTTTACTATTTGCACCCGCAAATTAACTTTTTAATCCTTGGCCCAATGGCTCAAAATAATCTCATATTTTTTTCTTTCTCACCACCATATTTTTCTTTTCACACCCCACTCTCCACATCACCTTCCACATCACCTACCTTTTTCATTTACTATTACATTTTTTATATTTATTTTTTATTTAATTTTTTTTCTTCTTCCTAATTTTTCCACTTACCTTTTTTTATTATATTTTATTTCACCTAAATTTTCCCACAAACTTTTTATATTATTTCTTTCACTTAATTTCCACATTAACTTTTACTATTTACTATATTTTATTTCATCTACTTTCTCCACCCACTTTTTATATTATTTTTTTCACTTATTTTCCACATTAACTTTTTCTATTCATCTCTTTACTATATTTTATTTCACATAATTTCTCCACCCACTTTTTATATTATTTCTTTCACTTATTTTTCACATTAACTTTTTTTATTCTTCCACTCACTTTTTAAAAAACTTACATTTATTTAACACTTTCTTCATCCTTAACTCTATAAATACCCACATTATCTTCACTTACATACACACACATATACACCTACACATTTACACACACTTTCATAACATCCATCTTTCTTCTCTCACACCAAATCTCTTCAATTCTACTTCATTTTTTTCACACCTTTCCATTAAATCTCATACCAAATTTCTACTCCAAATTCATCTTCTTTACCTCTCATCTACCTCTTCTCACAACAAGGTACACATATTTCAAGTAAGGTTCGTTTTTACTATTCACGTTTTACTATTCACGTTTTACTATTCACGTTTTTACTATTCACGTTTTACTATTCACTTTTTTTATTTTATTGTATTTTATTTTCTCACTTTTATGTTTTAAATATTTATATATGTTTTTCTAAATATATGAATATTAGAAAAATAATAAAAAAATATTTTAAAGGTTTAGGCACATGTGTGATCGCACGCATCGTCCTTGTGTTAAAACATTTTCTTCTTCTAAAAAAAAAAATCAACAAAAATTTACTTTAAAAGGTTTAAGCACACATGCGACCATTCCGTCGGCCTTGTGCTAAAAGCCTTTTCCTCTTTTTCACAATAATAACACAAATATGTTTTTAAAGGTTTAAGGCACATGTGCGACCGCTCGCGTAGGCCTTGTGCTAAAAACCTTTTTCCTTTTTTATATAAAAAATGCTAAAAAAATCATAAAATCTTCAAAATAAAAATATCATTTTTTCAATCAAGATCAGCCAGAACTACGTGATCCTTGATTCTCCATCAAAAGTGGAGATACGTAGGAGCAAGGCAAGTCCTTGTCAGGTTCACTTTCCCAAAAATCCAAATTTTCCAAACAAATTCTTCAACAAATTTTCCAAACAAATTTCTCAAATAAATTTCCAAACAATTTGCTAGAACTACGTAACCCTGATTTCTCAGTCTGACTGAGAATACGCAGGAGCAAGGTCAATCCTTATCGGGCACAAAAACACAAAAAAATATTTTGTTTTCTTTAGAGTTTTATTTTATTTTTAGGGGAAGTTAAAAATTTTTGAAAACCACATTTTATTAGCGTATTTAATTAAAGGTACTGCCTTCGGGCAGGCGTTGTAGGGTGCTAATACCTTCCCTACACGTAACCGACTCCCGAATCCGAAATCTGGTTTTCATAGACCGCCTTATCCTTTTTATGGTTTTTTCGTAGTTTTCCAGAATAAACTATGGTGGCGACTCCAAAACTCTTTTTTCTAAAATCTTGTTTCTTTTTTGGATCGTCGTCGTCCCGTCGCGATTTTCCGGTTGCGACATCATTTTCAACCTATCAGGAAAGATTTGACAAAAACTGAGGAAGATGAGTGGGCTAAATGGTATGCAGTGAAAATAAATGGTATGTCAGAATCGCTAAAAAGATTCTTGGGGCTCAAGTAAATTGAAAGCTGACTGCAACAGAAGATTCTTGGGGCTCTGGTAAAATGAAATTGTTGCATACAAGATTCTTGGGACTCTGGTAAATTGAAAGTTGACACAGTCATTGACAAAAGACTCTAAGGATTGAAAAATCACCGATCAAAATGGAAAGAAAGGTGATGTGAACAACCAGAAGGAATCATCAATAATTATGCAACAGAATAATATGGATATTCGTTGTTTGATTTTAATTTTGTAATCAGTGGCTTCTTAAGCCATCTTTTGTATTGCTGGTTGATAATAGTTTAAAAACCGTTATTTTCATACTTAAATTTGACATTAAACACACCCTTTATGACTTAGAATTAGCTTGAAATCATGCAATTTGTTTAAGTTAGAGAATAAGAGAGTCAAGTTGGTTTTCTTGGTTTTATGCTTGGTTTTCCCATGATTTGGCAAGATTTATCAAGAATGAATGAAGGAAATTGAAGAAGATAAGATTTGGACTCAAGAGAAGGTGGAAAAGTGAAGGAAACAAGAGTCGCAGCCATCGTCGGGTGGTGAAGTCACCGTCGGGCGGTGGACTCTTTAGAGAATTGTTTGCCCAACGCTTAAGTAGTACCGCTGAGGGGTGAAGTGAAGTGTTGAACCTACCGTCGGGCGGTGAACCCACCATCGGGTGGTGTACTTATGGGCCTGGGCCAAATTTCTGCTATTTTTCAGAGTTTATAAATAGATTTGCACGACCCTTAGAGGTCATCTTTTGACAGAAAGGGCTCAGAAACACTTTCTTCACTCCTTGGAGGCGGATTTTGGATGCGGGAGCTCCAATATATCAAATCTAGGTTTTATCTTTTCATTCTTTTCATTATTTTCATCTAGTTTCACCATGATTATGGTGAACTAAACCTCCAAATTTGCTGGGGAATTAATGTAATCCTTTGAAACTCTCATATATTGAATTGATGCTTTATGCATTTGCTTTTATTCATTAATTGTTAGAGTTTTTCCTCCATTATCTTTGCATGCTTTG
Source organism: Vigna reflexopilosa (assembly GCA_027742785.1). NCBI lineage: Eukaryota > Viridiplantae > Streptophyta > Magnoliopsida > Fabales > Fabaceae > Vigna > Vigna reflexopilosa. The sequence goes on from CM050918.1 coordinate 22,216,957, forward strand.
TTTAAGAATTATTCAATAGCATAATCTTTGATTATATCTTTATGGACACATATAGATAGATCTAGACATGGGGAAATTCTCTTGGTAGCAATATTACCTAGACATAGGGATAGGAGGACCGATTGCCTTAAGCTTCTGTGAGAATTATGTAATGCAGGATTAATTGCTAGGCACAATAGACATAGTAAACTAGTAATTAGGAGTAGTCTCTTTTCACCAAGACATTTGGGATTAGGGTAAAATAGAAAGTGGCATTAACATTAATGAAGGAGTAGAATTCTTATATATATGAGAGTAGATAGGATGAAGGAGTAGAATTCATCTACGTTATCTTTTGGTCAATTGACCAAAACCTTTGCATTCATATTTAATTTTGGTTATTCAAGTCTTAAATAATCAAGAAATCACATGAAATTTTAGGCCTAAGAGTCTCTAGGGAAACGATACTCGGACTTACCGTTTATTATTACTTAATACGATTCGATACACTTGTCGAACTCTTAACACTGGTTGTAATCATCTTTTGAATATCAATGAAATTCTCTTTTGGCAAACATTAGTGAATGATGATTGAATTGTATAATTGATTAAATCTGATACAGTCACTTTTATGATTGCAAATGTCCATTTTTAATGTACATGATTACATTGCATGCAGTATACTCAATATGGGATAACGGTTATTGCACAATATACCATAGATCCTTCTTTTTTTCTCTTTACTAAAACACAAATAATACGCCAATTGATAAAGCCACACAACATAATAATAAGATATTAACATCAAACAAACAAAAGTTTGACGTGCTATTAATAACCAGAGTATTAATACTACGTCAATTTAGTAGGGACATTACGTTTTATTGTTCATCCAGAAGCCAAATCGCTCCGTTTTTTTCTTTTTTTCTTTTTTTTCTTTTTCCTTTTTAACCTACGATAACACGTTAGTTATTAAAATATACGACGTCCTCCGTATACTTGAAATCCAAAATCTATCAACCTTTTTCTTTTGTTTTATGTACTCCTTCAAGCTTTTTTATGTCCTGGAAGGAGATAACAGAAAACAAAAGAAAAAAAATTAACAGATGGAGTTCATAGGAGAAGTTTTATGAATGGAAGACGTAGCATTTTGAAAGAGTTTTTATGTTACTAACATTCCTTCAAACTTTTCATCATGACAGAATCAAACCAAAGAAATGACTCCTTTTTGTGAACTAGAAGGAGCTACTAGTAACACAAAGAAAAAAAGTTAACACAAAGAAACCTTGGAGTTGTTACAAGAAATTTTATAAATGGATGTCTATACTTAAATAATTACTGTTGAGAAAGGCCTGATAAGGGCTTCATATGGGCTTCAATAATAAAAGGCAGTCTACTTAAATGATATATGGGAAAATGCAGTTTGCTGCTAGAAACGAAAAGGTTGACGTCAATTTCTCTAGACTTCCAGAGTGTATTTTTGGTTTACTTCTTTTTTCTTATAATCCAACAATAAACGTCGAATTTCTAGAGGGCTTCTACGTGAAAGGCATTGGAGTGGTTGTTAGCATTAATTTTGTGTTGTTACCAGAGGTTTTGAATTGACTCTATAAACATAATGCTTAACTCTATACAATTTCACAGTTTGATCGTTATTGAATGACTCATCTTTTAATGTTTCATTAAGTTGTTTTCTCCGAATCAGATCCACTAATTCTATAGAAAACAACTTCATGAAACTTAAAAATTGAATCATATAATCAAGAAATTTCAAGTTATAAAAGCAGTTCTGCCCCTCCAAGGGTTCTACATATTTTGAAAAAGAACTTATCTTCTTACTATTTTTCTTTCCTCCATATTTCTGTTGTTCAAATTCTTCTTCCCATCAAATACGTGCTTTATCAGGAGGAGATTAATAACAATCCAGAAATAGAGGATTTTGATGAAGAGTCTACTGAAGAAGATTCTAGGAAGACATTTGAATAAGAATAGGGTCTTAGAGTCATAGTACTAAGTTGTGATGTCCTTGTTTTGTTCTGTTTTATTATGTGTTCTTCTTTTTGTGGCGTTATATTCGTTGGTTTAAAAAAAATAAAATATTTCTGACAAAAGAACATAGAATTGATAAAACAGTTCGACGTTATATTTAGACATTACCTCAACCCTAAGTTGTTCGAATAGCTTTTGTGATTCTGAAAGAGTTGATAGAAAAACAAAGAAAAAAGTTAATAGATTGTTACGAGAAATTAAATGAGTGGAAGTTGTAAAGTTTTGAAAGGATGCCAAATCCAAATGTATTAACCTCTTCTTTGTTTCTGTTGATCACTCCTTCAAGCTTTTCAACATGACAAAGAATGAAACCACAAAGAAATTAGTCATTTTTGTCACCTTGAAAGATTTGATAGAAAAACAAAGAAAAAGTTAACACAGAATTCGAACATGTTGGGAGCCCTTCAAAACGTCAAAGCCACAAGTACAAGGATGTTTTATCAGTTGGTTTAAAAGAAAAAATGAAACAATTTCTGGCAAATAAAATGTCCAATGCATATGAGAATACGAAGTTCTGTGGTTGGTTTAAAAGAAAAAGAAAAAATAATAAAAAAGGACTAAATAATAAAACGTCCATGCCAGTATAAAACGACGTTTTATGGGTTGATTCAAAAGAAAAATAAAAGAATAACTACTAGCTGTAATATACAACGTCCATCTTTTGTTATTGTTGACGTCATATTATTTACATCAATATTTAGTATTTATTTATTTTGTATTCGCCGTAAGTTGTTTCCTTAACTGAAGTTATGTGATTACTAAGGTTTCGTACACCAACGACAATCACGACCAACCCCAAACAGTACGATGTTATATATTGGTAAAAAAGTCAAGCCCATAAACTGCGTGATGTTCTGTTTGGTTTAAAAGAGAAAAGAAATAAAGAATAAAAAAAGGATTCACTCTTTGCCTTCTTGTTAGCATATAAAACGTCGAATATTTATCATAGTTGACGTCAAATGTGGGTAGGGGTAACACTGCTGGAAGCAAAACACTTTTTTGTTATTTTTTATTTTAAATTAAACGTCAATTGTTTCTTAATTTGACGTTATATGATTCCTAGGTCTCTGTTTTACATCATTCTGGGCGTTGTTTGACATGAATACTTTTTAGGTTACTCAATATTGGCCTTGTTTAACGTTAACAAATATTAGACGGCGAACTGTTTTATTAATGGACGTGGAGTGATTGAATTTATTTACAGAAATGCCACCGGTCACTTTTAACGTTGGATATTGAGCGCTTCGACGTTGACCACGTGACGTTATAGCCTGTTTTTGCACTAGTGAATTATATTGAATTATGTATAATTTTAGAATAAAAACTTATATATGTTACATGAGAAAAAATTTACAAATTAACTTACTGCATATTCTTAATTTATAAATGAATATTAATTAATTAGATTGAAGTAATAAAAAAATCTTATAAACATAACATATTGGCATTGACAATTTTACACTTTTGTTTAAAATATTGACATATAAAAGTGTATTTCGGACTAAGTTGAAAATACTTTCTTGATTTTATGTTAATATTATATTTCATGAAATATATATATCTATGAAAAAAAAGTTTAAATACTTAAATCTAATAAATTTAAATTATACATAATTGAAAAGAATGTATTAATATTGGAAGTAGTCATTTTTAATACTTAATTTTTTTTTGGAGACACATAGAAACATATCTTAACTATCGAATCTTTTAGAAGAATCTCTTTAAGGGATCTTTTCAGTATCTTTCTCAGCTAACTAATTTCCATATCTACATGGGTTTTCACTCTAGTTGTAGCAACAATGTATGACGGATTTGAATCATCATCCATAAGGATCTCCTCCATCTTTTCTAAATTAGTCTTCTACTTTGTCCACCCATCATGTCAGGTAATTTCTCAATCTCCTCTAGAGCATTCTCATTATCTATATGTTCCACCTCATAACCATAGGAGTTACTCTTTTATAAATAGTGTCATGCAAGGCCAACACTCATTGTTTGCTGCCTATAAGAAAGCTTATATCACTGAAAGAATTGGTTTCGATGATAAGGGAGTTGTAAAGGTGCATCCTCCATCTTTTGGATAATCTTTACATTGGTATGAAGGACTCAAAGAGGATAATGAAAGTAGGAAATACCAATAACTTTAATTCATTCAATTGGTGCAACTTGTCTATAATGTATAACAATAGGTTAGGTTTGTCACAAGTAATGTTCAAGCATCTAATACATCTCCTATGATCCTCTAAGAGTGTCCATTTAAAACAAAGATACCCAATAAAGTGCTTCATGCAAATGGCCACATTAAATATCCATCTACCTTCAATGTCCTCAACATTAAGGTGAAACATTGACTCAAATATCTTAGAAATTAGATGTAAAATGAGTCCCTAACATCACGTTTGTAAGGCCCAAGGAAAATAGGGGTTTTAAGAATAAAGTTTTGTTAAGACTTGAGTGTGTTTCTTTTAAGAGTTAATATGTCTAATAAGGTGTTATGTGTGAATATCTTTGTTAGAACATAATTATGTTATTTCTTTGATGTTATTATGAATAAAATGCAACACATGATAGGTATATTGATAATTGAGTGATTGGTGTGTGTGTGTGTGTGTAATATTACCAATGTGATGTGTTAGCTTGTTAATGGAATGATGGTTTAAGATTGAATGAGTGTGGGTTCAATTCTAGGGAGAAAGGGAGTTAAGAGAAACCCTTGTTTCATTTGTATTTTTGGTATAGGAGAAAATGGTCTTTTATCTTTTATTAATTAGGTATAGAAATTCAAATAGGGGATGTAGAAAGGAAAAACATGCAAGTTAAATAATTTGGAAATTTAATAAAAATATATTACGTAAATCTTTGAGAAGATTTAGTTATTGTTATTTTAAAAAGTAGTTGAAAGAAATATAGGAGATATAATCTTGGTAAGTTTAGAGATTAAAAGAAATATTATTAGATATTGTAGATATTTTAAAAGATATTATGAGATATTGTTAATTAAAAGATATCTTAAGATATTATTAGATGTAATTAGATAATAATAATAATACTAATAATAATAATAATAATAATAATATATTATTGATAGATTTATTATAATAAATTAGAATCATAATATTAAGATAGAATATATTAAGGATTTATCATAATTAATTAAGTTAGAGAGAAAGTTAATATAGTAGAGACCTCCTATTTATATACAAACTATGGCTATTAGAAAAGGAGGATAGAAACCTAAAACCTAAAAAAAGAGAAAAGGAAAGAGAGATAAGGAAAAAGAATGTTTTCTAGAAGAGAGACAAAGAAGCTGTAGAAAACATTAGTGAAAAGGAAGATTTGTGATGTTTTTGAAGTATAGATAAAGTCTTAGTATTTGGCCAAGGTATTTGAAAGCTTACCATTGTTTGTTTCTTATTTGTTTGTATGATGAATAGGGTTTGATTTTGAATATCTTAAAAGGTAATTATTGTTTTGATGCATGTGGATGTATGGGAATATGTTAGTCCATCCTTGAGTTCTGCATTGCTGCATCATCTACTATCCTGCAAAACAATTCAAATTTCTCGATGTTAGTACCCATTTGAATTTGGGTCCTTGCTTGTTAGTTGCAGATAGTTGTTCCTTAGGAATCCATCTATATAATCCTTTAGGAACTCCAACCTTTCTATAAAAGCAGTTTCTAACAGTATGTCCAATCTTATTACAATAGAAACATTCATGTGTGACAAGTTTGCTTAAATCAACAAATCTCTTTGAATTTGTCCTATTACTCTAAGCTTTGTAACATATTCCTTGTCTATATACTACTCTACCTGAAGATCTTAAAACAACATTTAGATTGTCTCAACTTTGAGTAAACTTAGCTAGTGTGCTAGTTAAGTACTCAATTTGTTCTATATGAGTAGGGCATTTTTCACATTCTTTTACCACTGTTTTAGTCTCAATTTTAACAATTTTAACAGATTCTATAGCAATATCTAATTCTTTTTGCAGTTTCTCATTATCTTCAATCAGATTGTTAATCCTATGCTCATAATCTCTCCTATCAGAGTTGAGTCAATTAACCTTGTATTGCAGTCGCATAGCTTCAGCATGTATCTCCTGAAATGCATCAAGCAGCAAGTCGTAGACCTTAATTGGCTCTTTTTCGAATTCCGCATCACTATCATAATCATTCAGTGCTGAGCCAGCCATGAAACAGATGTTTGATTCTTCTTCGTGATCACAATCTTCATCACTTAAAGAATCTGAATCACTGTTCTCCTAGGCAATGTAAGCACTTTTCTACTTTTGGTTCTTGTCTTGAGGAAATATCTTGCTTGCTCTTTGCTTGACTTTCAGGTCAGGACATTCAGGTTTGATATGTCCTTTTTTACCACACTCATAACACTGAACAACATTTGATCTTGTAGCTTTCTTTCCTTTACCATTACCTGCATGGTCAGTAAGTTGACTCTTGTTTTTCATAAATCGATTAAACTTTCTTACCACCATGGTCATTAGCTCATTGTTGTCCAGTTCAGCTTCTGATTCATCCTTAAATTGTGCAATCTTTGAAGCTTTCTGTTTGTGGCTTTCAAGGCTATAGACTTCTTTTCTTCAATCTCTTTGATGGGTGTCGCACCTCATGCGAATTTGATGTGCATTAAGAATGCAGTATAGACTAGGAAGTGACTCCTAGGTCGTTTCTCAAGGACCAAATGTGGTTTGAGACTTAGGTCAAACACACAGTTGGGGGGGGTTGAAAGTGTTTTTGTAATTAGAAATAAACTAAATTAAAACTGAAAATTAAAAACAACCAAACATAATTGAAAACATTGAAATAAATAGACAAAGCATGAAGGCCGAAAGGTCCTACAGATGACTGAATGGTTCTACATTGAGACCTAACGGTTTCTAAAGCAAGTAAGGAATTAAAAATGCAGGAAGATAAAGAAATCGAACAAAATGGACAGCATAGTAAATGGAAACAATAAACCGAAGATAACAGACTGCATGAAAACAGTAAATTGAACTATCCTAAAACAAGATGTGTAAATTAATTAGAATGTAGCAGATAATAAAGAAACTCGCTATTGCATTACACATTACAGCAAGAACAAATAAAATGCCAAATTGCTTGACGAATTTAAATGCACGGAGCAAAATAGATTAACGCATAAGTTGGAATGTAACCTTGCTCAACATAACAGACCCTTGAATCACCGTGTGTGCACATAACAATTGAAAGAAAAATTGCATATGTTTCTTCTCTAAAGTAAACGAAGGAGCTTCACATAATTTAAGACGTTGCTGGGCTGGCATCACAAACATTAAATGCGACAAGCTTTTTGGAATATATATATATATATATATATATATATATATATATATATATATATATATATAAATGCAAAAGTGCTAGCCTAACACCACTTCAATCAATCACCGTTTTTCATCATTTATAAAAGCAAAATGAAAAGCTGAATCATTCTTTAAAAGCAAAATGAGCAAGCTAAAAATAGCTACTGTGACCAGCGTAAAATGCTCCTTGGCAAGTTTGCTTCAATTAAAAAGTGCATCAAAACCCAAAATGAAAAGGCAAGAGTGTGCTTCACTATTTCATCAATCGTAAATAGCGTTCAAAGCAAAAACAAACAGAATGAGCGTGGCGATTGCTGCACATTTTCATTCAACAATTTCCAAAGAAAATAAAACTACTGCATATGCGGCTGGACTCCATTTCCCATTCTGTTCAAAGCAACTTCAAAGAAAGCTAAGTAAAAAAAATGTTACGGCTGCTGTTCCCAACGTGTCGGATGCTGCAGCTCAAGCAAGGAAAAGGAAAATGGATCCTCTCAAGGTGGCTGCTTCACCTCCATTCTCATGTCTGCTTCTTCATTCATTTCCCATGTCCGTGTGTGACGGCTCATGCCCTTAAATGAGGATGATGACCTGCTGTCTTGGATGCTCCATATGCACCCTCAAGTGAAACGACCCCAGGCCCAAGATGAATCCAGCGTAGAGCTGCTACTCTTTCTTCAATTTCTGGACCAAGGCCGTGATGCTGTCTGAAGCTGGTTGGACGTTTGTTACGTGCTGTTGTGTGCACCTCTCCTAATTATCATTGGGCTGCACCATGCTGGACTTTAGCTGCTGTGTGAAGAAACATGTTGGACCGTAAATGTGGAGCTGGTTGCTGGGCCGTGTGTTTTTTTCCAACCAACAGTGTGCACTTCCAGCTCTTTCCAATTGAAGCAAAACAACTAAATCCAAAGTGGGTGGCGGGCCCTATAACAGCTTGCCGTTTTGTTCCAGCCCAAGTGTGACAGCACCCATTCCTTTTATTTTCTCCAAGCACGTAAAAGAAATGAAAATGTTGCTGGACTTTGATTGTTAATTACCATGGGCCGTGACCTCTTGTTTCATGGTGTTGCTCCCTCCACCACCACCAATGCTTCTTGCACCTCCTCAAATCTCTCCAAAAAAATTTTAATTACAAAAGTATCCACTTTTATTTTAGATATATATATTTACTTCCAAGTCATTTATTTACTTCCGAGTCACCCCACCCCTCTAATTCTCCCTTCAAATCTGTTTTTAAAGAAAGTGGTAAAGCCGAACCATGGTGGCGGATTACAGATAGGGATGAATTAGCTTTGTTTGTTTAACAGAAATCACTCGACCACATTGAAAATTGTGATCTTCCTCACCACAAAAGAAGCATCTTAGAGGATATCCATGTACAGCATGAATAATTGCAAAACAAGGATGGGAAGTTTAGATTCAGGATTAATACGCACGAATCTTGATATATAAAGAAGATGGTAATAAATGTCCAATTAAACGGATTTCAATATTCGGGAACGGATGTCGACATCCGTTTGTTTCTTTAACAGATAATGATATCCGTTTAAGAATATAATGCATATGTTCAAATATTATTAAAGGGTAAAAATGGAATGGGGACGTGGAGGGAGCACTTTGTAGAGGTGGAGGTGGAGGGAGTAATGCCCATCAGCAAATGCGCCACTTTAATGCATCCAAAAATAATGAAAGAATCATCATTGCTGGCAGTTGGACTATCCCTCCATGAGATGTGAAATCAATGTACACATCAAGCCCACGTGAATGAACGTGGTGCTCCCAGGCCATGACTCTCCATAATTAATTGCCTTCATGGCCGTGACAGTCCAGCCCCAAAAAATGTGACAGCCCACTTCTTCCAATTGAAGCATAACATCTCATTTAACCTTCAAATGTCCCACATTGTAATTCCAAAATTTTTCCTACAATTAATAATGCAAATAATTAGTTCAGATAATTCAAATTAAGCACAATTAGTAAAAATGGGAAAATAGTGAACATTCAAGCACAATTCCCTGATTAAATTTGGTACAATAAGCTAAGTGAAATCAATAAAATATTGACTCATCACTCTTCCTCTTCTTTTAGCCTTCCAAGTTCTAGCTCATGCTCCCTTAACTTGCCAAACAAGGTTGCCATATTCATGCTTGTAAGACCCCTTGATTCAGAAATTGTTGTGACCTTGGGTTGTCAGCTTCTGTTCAGACTTTTCAAAATCTTGATATTGATCTCTTCTTTGTCAAAAATCTTCCCTAGAGCCATCAAATGGTTGACTATGTGCGTGAACCTTTTCTGCACCTCATATATAGTCTCACCAGCTTTCATTCTGAATAATTCATACTCCTGTATCAGTGAGTTCTTTCTGGATCGTATGACTTCTTTTGTGCCTTCGTGAGTGACCTCCAAAACGTCCCACATTTCCTTTGTTGTCTTGCACTGTGAAATCCTGAAAAATTCATCCATAGTTAGTGCAAAAGCAATTACATTACGTGCTTTGACATCATATTGTGCTTTACGACTTTCATCCTAAGACCACTCAGAAAATTTTTTAAAACAGTTTTTCCATTAACAACATGAGTTGGCTCATATGGATTGTTCAATGTTGCATCCCAAACACCTTTATCCACGGATTCAAGAAAGATTTGCGTCTGAATTTTCCAAAAAGCATAGTTTTCACCAACAAATAGTGGTGGTCTATTTGTTGATGCACCTTCACCAAAGGTTTAAGAACTAAAAGCCATTTTCCAGGAATAGTCAACTTAAAGAAAAAGATAATCGACTTGTTTTTCAAATATCTTATGAAAACCAGCTCTGGTGCCAATTGTTAAAAATGATATGGCTTAGTTTCTCACACCAAGAGGGGGGGTGAATTGGTGAAATACAAAATCAGAGTCTTTTCTAAATCTTTTTCGCAAAAGGATGATCTTTCAAAACTTTCTTGAAACACACGGAATAAGATTTTTCAAATGCAGTGGAATATAGTTGACTATGTAAAAAATAAAGTCGACTTTGAAAGTAAAAGTGCAGGGATAGAGAAATCAAACGTAAGTTTTTATACTAGTTCGGCCAACCTGCCTACATCTAGTGTCCTTCTAATACCAGGAAGAAAATGCACTATAATAATCAAGGTTTTTACAACAAGGCTTTTATAGCGACCTCCACGTCAAAAATATAAAACACGTTTCTAACCCTCTAATTAAAATATAGGCATATAACAAAGAAGAACAATAGCAAGATGTCCCCTCTCCTGCAGTCTTCAACAATTTGAACAATCCTCAAAGTCCAGAACGCCGCACATCCTCTTCCTATACTCACAACAGGGCAACAACAATATTTACAAGATTGAGAGAAAAATTGATCACGAAACAGACACCTCAAGTGCAGGTTGATCAAACAGTAAGAGCACACAAATTCTTGCTCGTCAAGCAATCACCAAAGATGAACACCACAGTCTTATTTTTGGATTCTTGGAGCTTTCACACGTTCTGCAAGAGATCAATAATCTGAAACAAATCAATCAAATCGTTAGAATCACAAAAGTCTCTGCAGAATTCAAATTTGCGTCTATATATAGTTTTCCACAAAACTGACGCTCCTAAGTCGACTTTGCTACTAATAGAATTGAATATACTTAGCTAGTTATAACAGACAGTAGCAGTCAAAGCAACTTAATTGATTACACAATTAATGTAGTTGATTCACAATAATGCTTGGTCAAACACATTAAAAATATAGCTGTTAGACAGAATATGTCAAGCATTAACAGAATTTCAAAACATAACAGACTAAGTCGAATGGCTTGTGCACATAGTCGACTTTGTAATAGTTAAATGCATAATTTTGAAAAAATTTCTTTCCAAAATACTCACAACACACTTTGAAAAAGTTTGTGCAAAGCCACGGGTTTTAATCGACTTGCTTCATAATGAAGTCGACTTAAAACTGTTGTTTTGCCACACAATTAAAGTTCAACAAAAGTGCATGTGGTTTTTCTTTTCCAAATCATATGTCATGCATTCACAGATAAAATCTCAATTATATATCACAGTGAATAGCAATGATAGAAACAACACCAACATGTTCTCATATAATCATAAACATGAAACTTATGAACATGTAACACATAAACACATGTGTTTTTAATATTTGTTTTGTCATCAATATAAAACTAGAAGCTTTGAGATTGTAAGGTTTGGCTAAACCAGTGCTCTCCCTATCAACAATCTTAACATCATCTATCAACGTCGACTAATCAATATAAGACATGTTCATGGTTTCCATTTTGTGTAGGTAAAGTGATTAGTTTTTTTACATTATAAAGCATTTTCATTTACCAATATTATTGATGAGTCAATATTTTCTTGATTTCACTTAGCTTATTGTGTTAGATTTAATTAGGGAATTGCGCTTGAATGTCCAGTATTTTTCCGTTTTTCCTAATTGTGCTTAATTTGACCAAAAATTCTTATTTTAATTAATTTGAATTATCTGAACTAATTATTTGCATTATTAATTGCAGGGAAATTATTGGATACATTTTGGGACAGTAAGAAGGCAACACTAGTGGAAAAACGTTGTTTAACGTCAACTCATAGACGTTTGTCAGAGTTCCACCGACGTCATATGATGACCGGTGGCATTATCGTAAATAAGATGGTAACCTAGACGTCGGTTTCAAGGTAATGCAAGGTCTATTAAGCAGTACACGTCAGCTCTGCCGTAAGCCGACGTCCAATGTAATGAGGTAGGCGAGAAGACAGACTTCTCCTGTGCATTTGGTGTCGGTTGTGATGGGGGGCCGACGTCTACTTGGGTGCAGTTAATGCTGGTCACCTGATTCCCAGGCTATTAGACGTCAGGTTGTCAAAAACCAACGTCTATGGTCTGTCCGAAAGGCGGGAAGACAAAAATAGACGAGACTTAAGTTGTTTCAAAAAATTTTGGAAATCTAACATTTTCATATTCCGTTTCAGATTGATTCTCTGAGATTTAAAGCTCCAAGAACTCATCAAAAATATGGTTGTGATCTTTCTTTGAAGAGTTTTTGAAGGAGATTGATACTGCACATATTGCTTGATCAGAATATGCACAATTGAGGTGGTTCCTGGTTGATCAAGACTCGTGTTGGCATCCGTGGTGATTGTTGTTGTACCTATTGTGACTACAGGGGTCAGACTCGTGGAGTCTGGTACACTTTAAGGATTGTTCAATCTGGGTTGCAGATTGCAGGAGAGGGGATACCTTACTGCAAGTCTTGCTGTGTGGTTTGCCTATATTTTGGTTAGAGGGTTAGAGAAGTGTTTTTATTTTTTGACGTGGAGGTCTCTATAAAAGCCTTGTTGTAAAAACCTTGACCATTATAGTGCATTTGCTTCCTGGTATTGGAAGGACATTGGATGTAGGCATTGAGGCCGAACCAGTATAAAAACCTGCATTTGAATTCTCTATCCCTACTCTTTTACATTCAGTCGACTTTACTTTTCACGTAGTCAACTTCGATTTTCCGCTACACTTAATTTTCTATTACTTGTGATTCGAGACAGTTTGTAAAGTTTTATACCTTATGTAAAAGATTGCGAAAAGACTCTGATTTTGAAAACTCACCAATTCACCTCCCCTTTTAGTGTTAAAACGAAGCCTACCTGTTTTCCAACATAAACGACAAGGAGATAACAAAGGATCAAAACCAAGAAACTTAGTTCTTTGAAGAACCAAGGCTCGTGACACCAAATGATGAAAACATCCTTGGCTAGGTTGGGCCAAAGCTAGGAGATTTGCATGAAGGGGTGTTTCCTTGGATGAATGGTGCAAAAATTGTCCATGTATGATGAGTTAATGTATCGATGGGGTAGAAGCTCAAAGTCTCTAGGAGATGTGGTGGTGGTGGTGTAGTGTTTGGTGGCTCCAAGAGAGGTTAGGCCAACTCAAGGAGGAAGGTGACTAGAAGGGCCTCTAGAGTTGTTCTAGTCTTGATCAAGGAAGAGTATGGCCATATTTGGCAGCATAACATTACTTAATTCCAAGATGAAATACAAGGGCGGAGACACCTCTATTTATAGGCCAAGGTTGTCTCCTTCTAACTCTAAAAGCATGATCTCCCACCTTTGCACTCATTGGCCAAAAATGAGGCCTTCTAAGGAGTGGACAAGTGTCCACAAATCCTCTCCAATGATGGGAGGACATGTGGCCACTCAAAAAACACAATCCTCTCAATTCCTAGAGTGCCATGTGGCTATTACTAAAAGTAAATCCTCTCCACTCCTAGGGTGCCATGTGGCTACCTTTTAAAAAGTAAATCCTCTCCAATGGAAGCATGACACATGGCACACACTTTCCACTAGGTTTGGATGTCTAACTATAAGGATAATCTTATGCTACTTAGGCCTTAATACAAGCCTTAAACAAACCTACACTACATGGCCTAATACAATGGCCTAAATTCCTACACTACTCTACAATCCATGCTTCATGATGGCTCCAATGGTGGTCCACAAGGTAGTGTAACACCCTAAATTTTCTTAAATCACGTTGTAAATTGTTTTTTAAAACATATCCATAAAACCTTCATTAAAGATAAACAAACTTTATTTGATTACATGTGACAGCAAAACATATTTATAAAGGTAGTTAAAAAACCTAGAGTATCACTTTTACATAAAATCTCAAATTGGAAAACTTTTAAATAATAGAAACAAAATAATAAACCCCCGAACATAGCATCCCAACTCTCGTCAGCTACGCAAATCTGATCTTATCTGCAAATCATCTACTCTCGTACAAGTACGATCATCGTAGGTGGAAACCATAACCACAACTTTTAGGGTGAGCAACCAGAAATATCATCAAATCAATCAATATAACATTTATATTATAGTTGTTAAGTCGTTATCATAATTCTATCACATCCAACAACCATCATCACACTCCTAAACCATTCCCTTATCCGGAATATGTATTATTCCTATTAACTCTACCTCACCTGACAACCAAAAGCAACCCGTGCTTGTACCATAATCCCTTATAACATTTCATTATCCTTTATACTTCCACATATATATTCCATTTTACTAACAATTCGAGTCGTCCTCCACCGTAGCTTCAGACCTGTCGCCCCTACTCCAAGATGTCCATCATGACACTTAACTTAACATGATTTAGAACCCTACGGGCGAGACATCCCTCCATTTCTACCCTCCCACAAGAGGAAAGGTTAGCACTCGAATTCTCAGTCTCTTCTACCGTCCCTCAAGGACGAAAAGACTCATCTCTTCCACCGCCTCTTAAAGACGAAGAAAATCCACCTTTCTACCTTCCCGTAAGAGGAAAGGCAACACTCAATTTCCAGTCTCTTCTACCGCCCCTCAAGGACAAAGAGACTCATCTCTTCCACCGTCTCTCAAAGACGAAGAGATCCACTTTTCTACCCTCCCGCAAGAGGAAAAGTGTCAACCAGATTAAAGAGATATTAATCGAAACTTATGCAGATAAAACACCATAATTATCATTATCACACCAATTACACCATTTCCATAAATACAAATAATGAGTTCACATAATTCTCACCATTTATCTCTTCAATCATACAAACTACAAAATTTCATCCTTCCATTTTCCCTCATAAACCACCTATGCAGATAACTCACCTGCCTACAATCAAAGAGTATACTTACTAGTGCAGAAAGGGCTTTAGACGTCAGTTATTTTGGGCTTTTAACGTCACCTCCTGAACCGACGTCTATACGGGTGACGTTAATGAGACGTCAGTTTTCCGTAAGTGCGACGTCGTTATAGACGTCGCTTAAGTGAAAAGCGCGACGTCTATAAAGACATTAGACATTGCACTAACCGACGTCTAAAATGCCCTTAGATGTCGGTTGATGAGTCAATATTTTCTTGACTGCACTTAGTTTATTGTGCTAGAATTAATTAGGGAATTGTGCTTAAATGTCCGATATTTTTTTGTTTTTGCTTATTGTGCTTAATTTGACCAAAAATTCTTATTTTAATTAATTTGAATTATCTGAGCTAATTATTTACATTGGAATATTTGGAGGTAAAAGGAGGTGCACGGCCTTGGTCTAGTTGGTTGATTTACTTCAATTAAAAATGGACTATGTCACCTACTGTGATAACTGATGGATTTTCTTTGCTTTCTTTGAAAAAGAGAAATGGCACAAAATGTAAACGTTGTTTCATTTATTGGAGAAGGCTTCACGGACAGCAGCTGGTCCTCGCACATCCACATGGGTCGCACAACATCATGGGAGCAGCAGCACGTTAAGGAGAAAAAAAAATTCTAGAAGCACATAAATTTTTCTTTTAGAAAAGAAAGCAAGCGGTGGTGATAATTTATGGGCTGTTGTCACGGCCCATGGACAGAGGGGGGCTGCAGCACGTGCATTTGGGGATTCATTCCATTTCTTTTCTTGCAAAAAGCCAGCGTGCATTTACTCTTTGCTGGCTACAGAACGCTGATTCACTTCAAAGCCTCCACGCACACAGCTGCAGCATACATAAAAAGCACCCAGCCATTCCACAACCCACAACAAAATGGGAGCAACGCATCCAGCCTGCAGGTCACGGCCCAAGCTCCACGCTGCAGCACACTTGGAGCATTCACGGCCCAAAGGAAGGAAAGCATCACGTTGAAGAAAAAGCAATGGTGTAGCAGGGTAACGTCCAACAATGGATGGGTGCACAAAGTGTAAGCAATTCTTTAATTTTTCAATTGAATGAAAATTAACTCAACAGGATCTTGAATTTTCATGATACTCACAATTCCTATATACACAGTAAAGAAGAACTAACATGGATCTATTGTGCACTTCTTCCTGTCAAAAGTTCTCTCTCCTTTTACTCCTCCTTAATGCCTTCTTGATGATATAGAAGTTCCAAGGATAGTTTCTCTGTCAAAGTTACGTTTTCTATATTGTCTTTTCTAAGAACGTTCGTTCTCTCTTTTCCACTTTTCAGAAACGTAACTCTCTCTCGTGTTGTAAAACTTTTTCCTCTTTTATGATATTTTAATTAATCTTAATAAAATACCAAAATGCCCTTTTGGAGTGAGAAGAGAGGGATTAATTTTAATAACTCTAAAATAATCCCAATAACTTTAATACCTTATATTTAATAATCATCACATTAGAATCATTACATTAAAGTTATACCTTACATTACATGAACCAATGTTAATTATTAATATAATTTAACATTCTCCCACTTGGTTCATGTGATGACTTGAAGATCTAAAAATAAACTTTAAGTGCGCACCATTCATTAGAATTATCAAGTCATCATCCTTATATGAATTGAAATGATCGGATCATGGCGGGCAAAAGTCACGATCGACAAGATTCCTTCCATGTATCACATAATCAAAACAACTCAACATAACTTTGATCAATCTTATAACTTTCATGTCTCTAAAAGAGACCTACCATGTCACCACAATAAATAATACATGTATATAACTTAATGTGGATAACAAATATAATAAAGAGAAACATAACTTTAATTGAATTCACAAGTGTCATGACAGTACAAGCATATAACTATACATAACCATATAGATAGATAACATCATCATGTTAACATTGACTTATCCATAATGCCCATACTTTCAACATGGCCAATAAAAGTTTTGGGCGGTAGTCCTTTAGTTAACGGATCTGCTATCATCAAATCCGTACCAATATGCTCAATCAACACTCTATGTTTCTCCACTTCTTCTTTGACCGACAAGTATTTCAAATCCATGTGTTTAGCACCCTTTGAGTACTTGTCATTTTTAGAGAAGAAGACGGCTGCGGAATTATCACAATAAATCCTTATCGGCCTAGCTATACTGTCAATAATGTCAAGCCTCGATACAAAATTCCGCAACCACAATGCATGAACCGTGGCCTCAAAGCATGCCACGAATTCAGCCTCCATGGTGGAAGTAGCAATGATTGATTGTTTTGCACTTTTCCAAGAAATTGCTCCTCCAGCCAAAAGATAGACATACCCAAATGTGGATTTTATTGAATCCACACACCCAGCATAGTCTGAATCCGAATAGCCAATCACTTCGAGATGATCTGACTTTCTATAAGTGAGCATGTAATCTTTGGTACCTTGTAAGTACCTAAGAACTTTCTTTGCAGCTTTCCAGTGATCCATTCCGGGATTACTTTGATATCGACCTAACATTCCAACAGCAAAACTGATATCTGGCCGAGTACAGGTTTGAGCATACATCAAACTCCCAACCACTGACGCATAAGGAATGGACTCCATGGCCTTTCGTTCCAAATCATTCTTGGGACATTGCATTTGACTAAACTTGTCCCCTTTTTGAATTGGAACTATTCCAGGAGAACATTTTTCCATTCTGAATCTCTCTAACACTTTGTTAATATATCCTTTTTGAGACAAACTTAACAATCCTTGTGATCTATCACGGAATATTTCTATTCCTATCACATAAGATGCCTCATTCATATCTTTCATTTCAAAGTTGTTAGAGAGAAACTTCTTTACATCATGTAACATACCAATATCATTAGCAGCAAGAAGAATATCATCAACATATAGGACCAAAATAACAAACTTACTCCCACTGACCTTTATGTATATACACCGATCAACAGTGTTCTCTACAAAACCATACGAACTTATGGTATCATTAAATTTTAGATACCATTGTCGGGAAGCTTGTTTTAGTCCATATATTGATTTCTTTAATTTACACACCAGATTTTCTTTTCCTGTTATGGTGAAACCTTCTAGTTGGTCCATATAAACTTCCTCTTCTAAGTCACCATTTAGAAAGGCGGTCTTTACATCCATTTGGTGAAGCTCTAAATCATAATGAGCCACCAAAGCCGAAACAATTCTCAAAGAGTCCTTCTTAGAAACAGGAGAGAAGGTCTCTTTATAGTCAATGCCATCTTTTTGAGTGAAACCTTTAGCGACTAATCTAGCTTTATACCTTTCAATATTGCCTTTTGAGTCATGTTTAGTCTTAAAGACCCATTTACAACCGACTCTTTTTGAACCTTTAGGCAATTCAACTAGATCCCATACTTTATTGTCGTCCATTGATTTCAATTCTTCTTTCATAGCATTCAACCAATTCTCTGAATTGTTACTTTCCATGGCTTGTCTGAAAGAGACTGGATCCTCATCAATGCTTAAGTCACATTCATGTTCAACAGAGTAAACCACATAATCATTCGAAATAGCAGGTCTTTTCTGCCTTACAGACCTTCTTAATGCTGCTTCTTGTGGTTCCTCTATCAATTGCTCATTTATGAGTTGTTCATTTGTGACTTGCTCATTGTCAACCAGCTCAACATTTATATGTTCATTTTGTGGGATTGGAACATTAACTTGTTGTCTCTGCTTGTTGTGTGACTGTGATACAACAAGAGGGATAACAACTTCAGAAGAGACATTAGAAGTAGAAATACTATCAGTATGCTCTTGAATGTCCACTATTCGTGATTCTCCACTCCCACTAAATTGACCATTTTCAATGAACCGAGCATTTCCAGACTCAATTATTCTTGTACTATGGTTAGGGCAATAAAATCTATATCCCTTTGACTTTTCGGGATAACCGATGAAGTAACCACTAATGGTTCTTGCATCAAGTTTCTTTTCATGTGGATTGTATAACCTTACTTCTGCTGGACATCCCCAAACATGAAGATGTCTTAAACTGGGTTTCCTTCCAGTCCATAGTTCATAAGGAGTTTTAGAAACTGCTTTGCTAGGAACCCTGTTAACCAGATATACAACAGTCTTTAATGAATACATCCACAAAGATAAAGGGATATTACTATGACTTAACATACTCCTAACCGTATCCATAAGAGTACGATTCCGCCTTTCTGCTACACCATTTTGTTGTGGTGTACCGGGCATTGTGTACTGTGCACAAATACCCCGACTTTCAAGATACTTTGCAAATGGACCTGGACATTGTCCACTCTCATCAGTTTTTCCATAATATTCACCACCTCTATCAGATCTCACCACTTTTACTTTTCTATCTAATTGCCTTTCCACCTCATTTATGAACACCTCAAGAGCGTTCACTGATTGAGATTTTTCATGCAATAGATATATATAACAATAACGTGAGAAATCATCAATAAAGGAGATAAAATATTTTTCACCATTCCAAGATTTAGTGCAAAAGGACCACAAATATCAGTGTGTATTAACTCAAGAAATTGACTGCTTCTTGTGGCGGGATGCTTTGATATGTGTTTTGTTTGTTTACCCTTAATACAATCAATACATACATCCCAGTCATCAAAATCCAATTGAGGTAAAATTTCATTTTTCACTAACCTCAACATCCTTTCTTTGGATATGTGACCCAATCTTTTATGCCATAAGAAGGCAGAACATTCATTTCCTGCACTAGAATTTCTATCAACAACATATTCAACATTAAACAGGGATTCAGAAAAATTAACATCAAGATTTAAACGGTATAAACCATCCAATAATGTACCAGAACCATAATAGTACGAAAGTTTATACAAATGAAAAATACCATTTTCAATCCTAAAGTTAAAACCTAAACAATCCAACTTTGCAACAGAAATCAAATTCCTAGCACAACCAGGAACATAGAGACACTTTTCAAGATTCAGACAATAGCCAGTGTCTAGAATCAATCTGTAAGTCCCAATTCCTTCTATCTGTGCCTTCATTCTGTTCCCCATATATAAATACTTTTCAGTTCCTTTTATGGGCTGGATTGAAAGGAATCCCTGCATAATATTAGAAACATGAGTGGTAGCTCCAGAATCCAACCACCAGGTATTATTAGGTACTTCAATAATATTTGCTTCAAAACTTACAGAAACATAAAAAGTACCTTTCCTTTCGAACCAAGATTTCCTTTTCGGACAATCTTTCTTAAAGTGACCTACTTTCTTACAAAAGAAACATTTCTGGTCCTTCTGAATACCACCCTTATTCACTTTCATTGGGGCTTTGTCCTTCTTGTTCTTCTTTCCTGATTTACCTTTACTGAAGCTAGTGCCTTCATGAGTTGTGAGATGGACAGAATGATCTCTCATTTTCTTTAATCTCCCTTCCTCTTGAACCAACATGGCTTTAATTTCTTGAAAGTTCCACTTATCCTTAATAGTGTTGTAATTCACTTGGAACTGACCAAACTCAGGAGGAAGAGAGTTCATGATGAATTGTACTAGAAAGGACTCATTCACCTCCATTCCCATTGACTTCAATCTAGCTGCTATATTAGCCATTCCTGTTACATGTTCATGTATGGGCTGTGACTAGTCAAACTTTTTGGTAGTCAGCTCACTCATAAGGGTTCCCACTATAGACTTGTCAGTTATGTCTGATTGTGAGTACTCCTTGATCATTTTCATAAATTCCTTTGCGTTTTCTGTTTTGGGCATGGAAGGCTTTACGTTCTTTGCCATAGACATGCGCATCAAGTTTAGTGACAACCTGTTAGACCTATGCCAAGCCTCATAAAGAGACTTCTCATCATTTGTACTGGTCTCTGTAATGGCTGCGGGCATTTCATCCATCATTATAGCCATGTCCAAGTCTAAAACACCCAGTTGGAACTGGATTTGTTCTGACCAATCGGCATAATTTAGCCCATTAAACTTGATGACGTTGTTGCTCAAACCTGCTAAATTCATGTAAGCTGGAAATAATACACAAGCTCATACATTAATGCTTTGATTAAAATTTATGGATTCAAACAAATTACTACATCAATCATACATTCGAGTTCATCTTTGGGTCACACTTAAACTGATAGGTAGTCAATAAAGTCATTCATTTAAGTTCACCTTTGGGTGATTCTTAAACTGACAAATTGCATATATACTTTAATAACAATCAATCATACTTAAGTCTATATGTATGCTATCTTTGGATATACAAACATATACTAAGTACATGAAATGTCTCACTTTAACGTCATCAATTATAAACCATGGTTCACCTTTGGGTAATCCATAACATCTTTACATCAATGACTAATAACTCTCCGGAATTCAACTTAATTGAATTTCCTTCTTTCAAATACATATAATTCATAAAACAAAATTATATCAGGCAATAAATACACTTTACAAATTAAAAGCTTTCAAAATTATGAAACTTTTAATTCATATAATAATTTCCATTAAATGCACACTATAATAGTACACCTTTATTATATAATATGCAACAGCAGTGAAGTTACGCATTGTTTCCTTTTCAAATGCACATTACAATGCTGGAACATTAATCAAAATAAAACCGGAAAATTAATTTCCCTTTGAATTCCCGTTACAGGAATTGTACAACATTAAATTCATGTAGCAATTTCAATGACGTAACATCAAGAATTAAAGTTGCTATGAAAAAAAAAAAAAAACTAAAACCCGCAACAGTGCAACATTTACGTTGATGCGACACTAAAGGCAAAGCTTCCATAATGAACGAAATTCCCATTCCAGGGAATTTAATGTTCTTTCATCAATAAACCAATTGAAATAAAAAACGGTGTGGCTTGATCAAATTCACAGAGAATTTAATTTTCTTTAATGAACGAAATTCACGTTCCAGGGAATTCAATTTTCTTTCATGCCAACAAATTTAAAATCCCTAAATTTTATAATTCAAAAATTAGGGTTTTAAAATTGGGAATATTACCATTCATGGAGAATCATAAAATTCAGAGTCAGGCTCTGATACCACTTGTAAGCAATTCTTTAATTTTTCAATTGAATGAAAATTAACTCAACAGGATCTTGAATTTTCATGATACTCACAATTCCCATATACACAGTAAAGAAGAACTAACCTGGATCCATTGTGCACTTCTTCCTGTCAAAAGTTCTCTCTCCTCTTACTCCTCCTTAATGCCTTCTTGATGATATAGAAGTTCCAAGGATAGTTTCTCTGTCAAAGTTACGCTTTCTATATTGTCTTTTCTAAGAACGTTTGTTCTCTCTTTTCCACTTTTCAGAAACGTAACTCTCTCTCCTGTCGTAAAACTTTTTCCTCTTTTATGATATTTTAATTAATCTTAATAAAATACCAAAATGCCCTTTTGGAGTGAGAAGAGAGGGATTAATTTTAATAACTCTAAAATAATCCCAATAACTTTAATACCTTATATTCTAATAATCATCACATTAGAATCATTACATTAAAGTTATACCTTACATTACATGAACCAATGTTAATTATTAATATAATTTAACACAAAGCAGCTGCTTACGGGCTTCATCACATCCACGAAGGGCATCAACAGCACGTATAGCAAAGTCCAACAAGGAAAGGCAGCACCCGTCCAGTGGCTGGTCCAGCTTGGAAAGAAGAGAACACCGTGAGCAATGAATCTTGGTCCAAATTAGATAGGGCAGCCACCATATATAAGGAATCGTTCATTCAAGTCAAGGGAAGCGTGCTTGATTCAGGGCTACAAATGAGAACGTGATTTTGATCTCCAGCCGCCACCACCGAATGCATTTCTTTGCTTTTCTTTAGAATTGACTTTTCATCATATCTCTTGGATTTAAAAGCATGGTAGGTTATGGTTAGCTCACGGTGATGGGAGAAAAAGAGAGCTCCAATAGGTTCTTCAATTTGTATTAACGTTTGTTCTTCAATTTGTATTAATGCTTGAACCCAGAATTATTTCCTTTTATTCTATATATTGAAATGCTTTTAGGTTGAAATAATTTACTAATTTATATTATTCTACTGTTGATGCATGTTTTCATTAGTGTTCCCGTGGGTGATGTGTCTCGTCTAGATGACTTCAATGTGCATTTCCTTTGTTACCTATATGTAGCAATTTAATAGCATTAGATGAGTTTCTTTATTTACATGTTGCATTCAATCGGTGTTTTCAAGTTGACGCAAGCCGCAACTTTTAATTTGTTTAATGTAGCACCGTTAAGTTTGTAGTTTTCGTTTTGTCTGTTATGTTTGGTTTATTGTTTTTGTTTACTTTAATGGTGTTATTCTGTTTAGTTTTGATAATTTAATTGTGATGTTAGCTTAAGTTAGTTGGTTGGTCATTAGCGATATTACATTGTCTCCTTGAGATTCTTTAGACTGTTCTTGTGTTTATTCTATTTTGCCTGACATTCTATGAAATCTGACTGTGTTCTTGCAATGGGTATACGCTTAGTTGCCCAATTGGTGATTGCATCTTCGCTTAGTTGATCGATCTGTATAGAACACATCGGATGGAATAGGTGTATTGCGTTCGCTTAGTACACGATTATGATAGCATGATTAACTTTCGCTTAATCGGTTAGATGTGCTGGATTAGAGGTTATAGTAGTATATTCATGAGATTCTTGCACTTTAATTGTCATATTGTTGCTCTTATTTGGCTCAATATTTAATCTGTTGTGTGCCTGCGATTAGGTATACGCTTAGTTTCCTGATCGGTGTTTAATCTTCGCTTAGTTGATTAGACTGCATGGTGCATGACTGATTGGATTTGAGTATTGCATTCGCTTAGTTTGTAATTCTGAAAACAGAATTACCCTTCGCTTAGTTGCGTGATTTGTGTTGGATTTGGATTAGAGTAGTGTGTACCTGTCGTTAATCTGTGATTGGAAGCATAGTAATTGAGTTAATGACCAACCGTTTTTATTCTGTATTTGATTCTGTTTTTACATTTCTACTTTCATTTCTGTTCGCATTCGTGTTTTAATTTAGTTCATTTACATTCACAAAACCTTTCACAAAACCCCCCTACTTCGTGTCTGACCTGATTCTCGAACCACATTTTGGTCCTTGAGAGACGGCCTAGGAGTCACTTCCTAGTCTATACTGCATTCTTAATGCACATCAAATTTGTATGAGGTGCGACACCCATCATCGATCAATCACACGTTCGACATTTATAAAGCCGTCAAACATTTCATTAACCGACGTCTATGGGCACTATAGACGTCGGGCAGTGCATTAACTGACGTCTATGAAGTGTTCATTGTGTTTTGGTTCGGTTTCTGTCGTGTCTTGGGGTAGCGTAGTAGCACCTCCTTCCTTTGCTAGTTTCTTCGTAAGAAAAAGTTGCGTCTTTTTGATTACTTATGGCATTTCAACCCAATATTCTCACTGTATTCTTTTTCATTGGTGGTCGGAATGGACATAGGCAACAACCCAAGTTCATCTTTGGTTGAAATGCCATAAGAAATCCAAAACACGCAAGTTTTCCTTACGAAGAAACTAGCAAAGGGAGGAGGTGCACTACGCTACCCAAAGACACAACAAAAAACCACACCAAAACATAACGAAAACTCATTTTAATCGGTTCAAATGTATTATAATACATCAAAGATTAATTGGAGTAAAAACAACTTTAAATAGTTAAAAGGAGAGCAAACTTACCTGGAAATGCAGTGTAGCGGAGAGAAAAGGCGAAGACGATGAAACTGTTGGTTCGCAAACCGCTGGTTCGTAGGATTATTTAACAAGAAATTCGACGTTAGTTGGACACAAAACTTTTGGATCGCTGACGTCGATGTTCTTTCGGATTTCGGAGGCGACGGTGGAATAGAGTTGGGCGACAGAAGTTACATCGTATAGGTTCTAGATTTCCATGACAGAGGGTAGAGAACGGCACGCTGCTCTGAAGAAATCGAACACGCGCTGACTTGCCCTCCTTCCTCTTCTTATTCCTGTTTGGCCGCGAAATCTTAGCGAGGTTGTGGAACTTCACAAATCTGCGCGAGTTGAATGTCCTTGCCAGTTTGTTGTGGTACAAAACGGGACTCGAAACGTCGCCATCTCCGTCAGCCTTGCCATGGATCCGGCGCTGCACCGAAACGAGAGTTCGTTCTTCTTCGTTTTCGAATTCGCCGTCACCGTTTGTTGGCTGAGGTAAGAGAAGAGCGAGGCTAGGGTTGAGATCATCGCCGGGGACGCGGGCGAGGTTGCGAACGCGGAGCAACCGAAACTAAAGAAATGGAAGAAGAACAAACGAGGAAAAATAAGAACGACAACGAGAATAAGAGAAGAAAAAGCACTCTAGAAAAAAAAATCTTTCATACCTTATAATATTTAAGTGAACAATAATTTATACCTCCGATGGATTAATAGGTATAAAAGAAAAAACTTTTTATACCTATTTTAATTATAATCGGCTTAAAATATTTATATTTTATTATTTTATTACTTTTTATACTTATTTTTATTATAATTGATATAGAAAGGTTCTTTATATTTACAAATTGCCATTATATCACTTTTTACACCTAATAAATTTTAATAGGTATAAAAAGTATATTTTTCAAGTGTGAGTCTTCTCGAGCCCCCTAATATATTTCCTTTCTTCTTCTTTTTTTCTAACATTAAAAGAAATAATTCAAAAGGGAATTCATCCCCTGACATGCATGCAACGCAAATAATAAATATTAAGTTTCCTATTTCATACGCCAAATCTCTTTCTTATTAATTACTATAAGCGTGGACTCCACCTCGTTATGCAAAAAGAGAAATATAAAAGGAAAATTTAAACTTAATAGTCTGGCTAGAAATCGATGCCACTCTTCCAAGGTAGTCATTGTACACCCACATCACCACCTAACCAAGCCAATTTTATTGAAATAATATCACAAAAATTCATATATAAACGTTACCTTAACAGACTTGGAAAGTTTAATATAAAACTCAATTCAAGTCAATTCCATTTAACCCCACTATAAATTTATTATTTAATAACACATCACAATTATCAAGTAATATTATAAATAGTGCTAATAAATAAAATACTCAAATCTATAAATATTTTATTTATTACGGGTCTTACAGGTAGAGTTGACACTATCTTCAAGGATGACTTTCACCCTCTTCAAAGTGTTTGACCATGGTTAAGGGATTTTCCATCATTAAGTCCACTAATAAATCTAACTATTTTTGCATGATCATTTTCTTTATTGTTAGTACAGTGTGTTAGCACTTCGAGCTCGCGTGCATACTCCTCCACACTTCGTCTACCTTGCTTAAGCCGTTGGAACTTAAGCAAGAGTTCCCTACAATAGTGAAGAGGTACGAAGCGCTAGATAAGAATTTCCTTAAAATGTTCCCATGTACTCGCGGGTGAGACCATGGTTAAGTATCTCCTATTTAGCCATTGTTTGGCGTATCCCTCTAAAGCTAAACAAGCTAAATTTACACGCCAAGAATTATCTAAACTATACAAAGCAAAAATATTATCTACATTAGCTATCCAATCTAAGCAAATGTTAGGGTCTTCTTCTCCTTTGAAGGGCGGCAAGTGCAACTTTAGCAAGGGAAGGTATACATCTACGGTTATAACTTCTTGCTTCTTGTATGTACCATGACCATGATGTTACTTCCCTTTTGCGTTCTCTTCCTTATCCATCCTTCTACTAAGAGAGTCAAGTCGATGTTGCATTTGTTGAAGAGCCTTCACCAAGTCCAATTTGCTAGAAGCACTTCCTTGATGGTTACCTCTATTGGAAGAAGATTGTCTTGAACCTGGAGACATTGTTTCTAAAGCAAACAACAACACAACTCAATAAAAAAAATGTTAGAAACAACAGCTAAAAGTGATATTAAAACAGCAGCAAGGTCCACTCAAACAGCAGCAACAATCTTGGCTCAAAACTCACAGTTTTGTTGGCTAAACAAGGCAAGATCACTCCACTCACATGCACTTCTTGCAAAATACTAAGGTGTCTCTCAAGTCATAATTTTAGAGAACCAATTCAAGGACAAAGTCAAGTGGAAAGTTGTACAATCCAACCTCAACAAAATAAGGAATCCAAACGAGGAAAGCATACACTTCAAGAGGCCAAAATTCAGGAAAACCACAAGACAAATGATGGCAACAAGAACCTAGAAAAGCAATAAAATTGGTACAGAAAAATTGGCAGCAATCTAGAGACTAATAATAGACAAAACATCAAGGAAATAAGGAGTCAAAACAATGGAACATGTGAACAAGACAACAACAAAAGAATTGACACAACTAAGAATGAAATCACACAAAAATCCTATGCATACATGAAGAGTAAGATCTAGCAATGATGGAATTAATTTGGCAAACTTCAAACCTATATATTATGTATTTTATTATGAAAAAAGAGGCTTCAAATGAACTATCAAACACACTAAAACAGCAACAAATCTCGGCCCAAACCTCACACAAAAGCAATCAGCTTGGATGTTGATTTCAAAAAAATTTTCGAAGCATGCAAAGTTGTATTTATGTCTCGACCAAGCAGGAAATAAAGAGGAGTGTGTGTTTGATTAAAACCACAATTAGGATTGGATAATGCCTCTATTGATATAGAACATATAAGAAAAGTTTACACACTTAAATCCTATGGTGATCAAACTCAATTCTGTATACAAGAATGAAGATGTAAAATACTTTTAGCTAGGCAATTTCAAGAATGTTTTCTAGAAAACTCCTAAAGAGGAAACACATATGACTCAATACAAAGATTAGCAAGCAAGAAAAGACTCAAACAATCCTGCCAAGACAAGAATTACATGCTGGAAAAAAACAAACAAAAGGAAATGGAAGCCTACTTGTTTAAGACCTCAAAAGATGAAGCTAGTTGCTTGGGTTGGAAGTTGCTGGTTGGTAGCTCTGAACAACAACAATTGGACCATCTTATGCACTTGATTTGATGCTTGTGATCATCCTTAAGAGTTGCTTGAAGGTGTAGGACGTCCAAAAGATCAAATACAACCACCAAATATACAAAACAGCCAGCACATATCAAAACAGATTAGAAATAATCCCAAACAGCAAGCACTGGAATGAACACCAGATGAAAAACAATTAATTTCACATATTAAACGAATGAATTGGAACAAAGTGAGAGTTGTAAATTTTAGTAGAAATCTAGACGAAACTTTAGAAACAAATTTCACTCAATTTGGATTTGAAATGAGCAAGATATGAAAGAAACAAAAAGCACATGCCATCAGCATTTTCCTGGGCGTAGGAAAATGAGTAGTAGATGAAAAAAAATTAAATGCACATAGAAAACATTGGAATTAAAGCAAAACAATGATTGAACATTATTCCTAACATGTAAACGAAACTAGGAAAAAAAAATTGTACTCAATTCGGATAAGAAATGAGGCAAAACTTATGATACCACATGATGCGGAAGTGCATGTCTAGAGAGAGAGTATTCTAATGACAATTAAGAATGGAAGGAATTTAAAAACGATTAAGAGAGAAGAGAGGGAAAACTTATGAGTTGTAGACACGCCACTTGAAAAGGATTCCAAGATAAGTGTCAGGATTTGGATCGCCACTTGATTTGCTCAAGATAAGATCCTCAAAATTGACTAAGAGACAGATCACTATCTCTAAGAAGAAAAACAAGATTGCAATTCACTCTTAAAAGTTCATTCATTCAAAGGTAAGTACAAAGGAGACCCCCTATGTTGCTTATATAGCTTTTACGATGACTTAGGTGAAGAGTTTCAAGAGATGTGGGACTTGGAATGCTCCAAGGTCTGACCAACAACGTCCCTAAGCTCTTCTTAGTCCCACATTGCTTAATTGTCTCATTCCAAAAGGGTTTATAAGCTTCCTAGCACTCCTAGAGTTCAAACACTAAAACTAGTCATGACTACTTGCACTACAAGCAACGAAAGCCTATTTATTCTTCTTTTCTTTTAAGTCCAAGCTATATGAAGTCCCACATTGCTTGTACTATAAGGAAAAGAACAGTTTATAAGCTTTTCTTCAACTAGAAAATAACGAAAGAACAAAAGAGGCAAATACAAGCCAATGAAAATTATTCTACTCTTTTTTATTCTTGTTGTCACTTTGAAAACTATTCATTGTCGCCCCATCTATATGGAGCCCAAAAGGAAATTGAAGTGCATGTAAAATGTGTACTTGTAAAAGAGTCAGATATCTAGTTAATTGTTTTGTTTATGCAAAGCTAGCATCTCCAAGTTACTCATACATACGTGTAAGTGCAACAACTCCTTATGCATATCCATCATGTGACCCAATATCTGTAAAAAAAACTTAAGTAAAACAGATTGATGTATTAGCACTCTTATCTGCAGAAATTGGGCATCCAACAAGATGCAATAGATAGGTCAGTGCAACATACTCCCAATATTTCTTCTCACAACACTCATTATATAGGTCTCTCAACCATCTTAGTCTTATATGAGAACCTCAATATTGCCTAAGCTTAGATGTAGCCCTCATGTGGTCCACGCTAACACAGGTCCATAAGAATTTCCACAGTAACATTAAAGTTTAGGGTTCGTTCTGTTGAGATTGTTGATAAGGGAAGCACTGGTTTAGCTATACCTTAATCTCACAGTGCTCTATTCACTCTGGTTTTTTATGATGACAACACATTATTAATAACACATGTATTGTTGATGTGTTACATGTTCTGTTGCTTATTGATTAATATCTTATTGAACATGCTTTGTGTTGATCTTGATATATGAATGCATATTCACTGTTCTGATATATGTTACATATGTTGTGATTGCATTGCATATATTTTGGAAAAGGAAAACCACAAACACTTTGATGAACTTATATTGTGTGGCAAATCTACAAGTCGTAAGTCGACTTCGTCATTAATTGAATCGACTAAGACTAAAGTCTTTGCACAGATTTTCAAATACAGTGCTATGTGAGATTTTACATTGAAAAGAATTTCAATATGTGCAGATCTGTCAAAGTCGACTGTGTGCGCTTTGCATTTGACTTTGTTAGTTGTTTGATTTGAAATTTTGTTATGCTTATGAATAGTAACGACTATATTTTTAAAAATTAGTTAAGCATTGAATGAAAGTCAAACATATTGAATGTGAAATTAATTTGTTTGACTTGACTGCTACTAGTTTGACTTAACTGTTATAACTGTTAGGGGACAGTCGACTCTATTAGTAGCTTAGTCGACTACAGGAGCGTCTGATTTATGGAAATCTATAAATAGACGAGACCTGAGTTATTCAGAGAACTTTTGGAAGAAATGACATTTTCATATTCTATTTCAGATTGATTCTCTGTGATTTAGTGCTCCAAGAACTCATCAAGAAGACCGTGGAGATCATTCTTTGAAGAGGTTCTGAAGGAGAATTCTGTTGTGCTCACTGCTTGATCATTATGTACATAGTGGAGGTGTTCTTTGGTTGATCAAGGCTCGTGTTACCATTCATTGTTTGTTGTTGTACCTTTTGTGATTACAGGGGGTAGACTCGTGGAGTCTTGACACTTTGAGGATTGTTCAAAGTGGGTTGAAGATTGCAGAAGAGGGGATATCTTGCTGTAGATCTTCTTGTGTGTTTCTGCCTATATTTTGGTTAAAGGGTTAGAGAGGTGTTTTATATTTTTGACGTGGAGGTCTCTATAAAAACCTTGTTGTAAAAACCTTGACCATTATAGTGCATTTGCTTCTTGGGATTGGAAGGACACTGCATGTAGGCATTGAGGCCGAACCAGTATAAAAACCTGCGTTTGAATTCTCTATCCTTACACTTTTACATTCAGTCGACTTTACTTTTTTCGTAGTCTACTTAGTAATTCCGCTGCACTTAAATTTTTCATTACTTGTGATTCAAGAAATTATGCAAAGGTTTCTACTCTGTGAAAAAGATTTTAAAAAGACTCTGATTTTGAAACCTCACCAATTTACCCCCCCTCTTGGTGTTGAAACTTAGCCAACCTGTTTTCCAACACGTTCATACAAAATTGTCCCACTAAAGCATATCAATGAAAATAGAGGACCAAGTGAACCATCGCCTAAGACCACCATTGAGAAATCCAGGTCAGTATCCTCTAACTCTTCTTCTTCTAAAAATTCTTCTTCATCTTATTCTCCACCACCTCCATATCCCAATCGGTTGAAGCTGAGAAACAAAAAAATGGAGGAATTAGACCAAGAGATCTTGAATACTTTCAAAAAGGTGGAGATCAACATTCCCTTGCTTGATGCTGTTAAGCAAATCCCTAAATACGCTAAGTTTTTAAAAGAAATTTGCACAAATAGAAGGCGTTTTAGGGATAATGAGGTTGTGAATTTGGGAAGAAATGTGTCAAGCTTGATTAAGAAACATATTGAAATACCGCGAAAATGCAAGGATCCAGGTATGTTTTCTATTCCTTGTGTTATTGGAAATTCAAAGTTTGACAATGCCATGCTAGATTTAGGGGCTTCCATTAATGTAATGCCTTTATCATTGTTTACATCTCTATCTCTGGGACCTCTTAAGACTACTGGTGTGGTCATTCAACTGGCCAACCGTAGCACAGTTAACCCTGCAGGTGTGCTTGAGGACGTGCTTGTCCGAGTAGACAAGTTAATTTTTCCTGCAGATTTCTATATCTTGGACATGAAGGATGAAGAAGGAATCAGTCCAACAACTATTATCTTGGGAAGACCTTTCATGATGACTGCACGAACCAAGATAGATGTGCATGCAGGAACACTATCAATGGAGATAGGAGACGAGAAAGTGCGTTTCAATGTGTTGGAATCTGGGAAACATCCGATTAAAGATCATTCTTTGTTTTGTATTGACTTATCAAGTAATGTTGTAAACAATGATTCTTTTAGTTTCTCAAACATTTTTTCAACTTGGGACTTTTCTTTTTCAAATATGTCGTGCCTTATTTTGGACGACAAAGGAAACTGTAAAACAGGTGATATTGAGGACGCAATGTCAATAGGTGATACCTCTGTGATGTCCGAGTGTGATGTTGAGGTGGTTGAAATTACCTTAGGCAGTAAGATATTGCCATCTGTGGTACAACCACCTGTTTTGGAGTTGAAACCTTTACCATCCTATTTGAAATATGTTTATCTTGAGAGGGATGGGAAACTCCCTGTTATTATATCTGCATTGCTTACTGATGAGCAGGAAAAACAGTTATTATAAGTGCTATTACAGGTTATCAGAGACCACAAGGAAGCGATAGGCTGGATTTTAGAAGATATTCCTGGCATTAGCCCTTCTTTTTGCATGTATAGAATACTTTTGGAGGAGGATGCTAAACCAGTGAGACAACCTCAAGGAAGATTGAATTCTCAACTAATGGGGGTTGTAAAGAAAAGGGACACCAAGCTACTACAAATTGGTATTATATACCACAATTCTGACAGCATTTGGGTGGGCCCTATACATGTGGTTCCCAAGGAAGGTGGAATCACAATGGTCAAGGATGAAAAGGACAAGTTGTCTCCTATTCATGATAGAAGTGGGGCACAGAATTTGGTAGTTGACCATCTTAGTAGGATTGAAAAGGGAAAAGTTAACATTCCGATCCAGGATGACTTTTCCGATGAAGTCTTGCTAGCATTCCTTCCACCATGAAGGAGGTAAGTTCCCTCATACTTTTTCTGTGCATTCTATATTTAAGGCATACATTGAGCAATATGCATAGTTTAAGTGTGGGGGTGTGGGGAAACAATTTGATTTGTTCCCTGTTTCATTTTCTTTTCTTATTTCTTTCTTTAATAAACATTTGCAATGGATTTGAGAGTTTGAATCAGTAACTGGGATGATCATATATAGAAAAAAAAAGAGTCATGTTGATATGAATGGATTGCTTTTATGATTTGTTGATTGAGTTGACTTGAGAATTTCCTAATTAAATCATTTGTGAAAGAAATTGAACCATGTGTGTTTTGAGCCTAATGATAAGGATGGACCATCATGTGCCATACCTATTTTTCTTGAGTGATTTATCCATGTTTTGATGATAACCTAATATTTAGCTTGATTCTGTGGAGTGCAACTGAGGTGAATATGCATGATTTGATATGATTGAGGCATTTCTTGTTTTAAGCTACTTGGCCAAATAAACTTACCTTAACATTAATCCATTGGAAACCTCTTTGAGCCTTAAGACTATTTTTCTTGTTTCTAGTAATTGCCAAATGAAAAAGAAGAAGGAAAATCATATGAAAGAAGGAGTAATGGATTGTGTTATAAGTAAGTGATGAATAAGTGTGTGGGTGAGTGTCTCACCACAACATAAAAAAAGAGAAGGCAAAAAGGAAGATGAAAGTTCAGAGTTTTGAAAAAAAATAAAGAGAGAAAAAGAAAGAAAAAAAATCTTCCTAAAAAAGAGCAAGAAATAAGGTTGTTTTTGAAATAAAGTCTCTTTCTATATCAATTTCAAAAACCTAGAAATTCCAAAGAAAATTTCCTACCTCTGCCTTGGCCCCAATATAACCTTTAGAAAGCCCTCATGATCAATAATTGCATGTTTTCTGAAGTGTGTGAATGTCAGAGTCTTGCTAAATACCAAGGATGTCTACTTACATGGGTATTTTGAGTGTAAACACAAGCCAAAAACACTTGAGAAATTTGGAGAGAAATAGGTACATTTTGACTTGAGTGTTATCTTTCATATTTGATTTTCTTGGGAATTCAAAAAGTTTAACTCATGTGTGAAGAATAAAGTGATTTCATTTGCATGTCCATGACAAAGTGATGTTTAGATGTTTGATCTATGTCCGGTGATGTTCATTCTCTTGATCCAAATGCAAATATTGAATAAAATGACTCAGAACAAAGTTTTGAAATTAATCAATTTTGCCCAGGAGTGCAAAAGGATAAGTGTGAGGGTGTGATGAGTGCAAATTTCTTTTAAAAACTTAGCGTATTTAGGGATTTGCTTAACAACATCAAGCAAGGGAATGTTGATCTCCACCTTTTTGAAAGTATTCAAGATCTCTTGGTCTAATTCCTCCATTTTTTTGTTTCTCAGCTTCAACCGATTGGGATATGGAGGTGGTGGAGAATAAGATGAAGAAGAATTTTTAGAAGAAGAAGAGTTAGAGGATACTGACTTGGATTTCTCAATGGTGGTCTCAGGTGATGGTTCACTTGGTCCTCTATTTTCATTGATATGTTTTTCTTCATTCTCCTTACCTTCATGCTCTTGGGTTCCTTCAGAGACTTGTACTTGCTTACCCGTTCTTAAAGTAATAACACTTACATTTTGCGGGTTGATCACTGTTTGTGCAGGCAGCTTATTTGACTCCTTAGCCTCTAACTTTTCCACCCTCTGAGTCAAATCTACAATTGATTTCTTGATTTCTAAATTTTGCTCAAGCATCGTCTTCATGAAATCTTGCAGTGACATTTCGGGTTGAGGTTGATGCCTTTGTTGAGGTGAAACATGAGGTTGCCAGTTCTGCTGATACCTATTTGAGGATGAATCATGATAATTCTGGTATGGTCTGTTTCCTCCAAACATGTTTGCAGCAAAAGCTTGAGATGGGTTTTCCACAGTAGTTTCCATCAAGCTAGGACATTCATCAGTGTAGTGATGAGTTGAAATGCAAATCCCACACTTCTTAACAATTTGTGGAGTGGAGGTTTTAAACAAACTTGCAATCTTGTCGAGTTTGCTTTCTAAATTATTCAATCTTTCATCTATCCTCCTTCCATCAACTACACCGTTTTCAATTTCATGTACTCCTTTCAACAAAGTCACTGAATTTTCTCTTGTTCCATATTGTTGATTGTCTACTGCCTTCCGTTCTATTAGATCTATCCCATCTTCTGGTGACCTGTCTAAGAAAGATCCTCCGCTTGCAGCATCTGCCCATGACCTATCAGTTGGACTTAAGCCTTCATAAAAGCTTAGAATGAAGTCTTCCATTTTGAGCTGAGGGCATGAAGCACAAAGTTTCTTGAATCTTTCCCAATATTCACTAAGATTCTCTTTATCTCTCTGTCTTATATCTTGTATTTCTCTACGGATGGCAGATAATCTGGATGCAGGAAAATACTTTTCAAGGAATAGTCTTTCAATGGTTTCCCAATTTGTAATCCGTGTAGAGAGATAATACCACCAATCTTGAGCTGCTCCTTGAAGAGTAAAAGGAAAAGCTCTCATCTTTAGGCTTTCTATTGTGATCCTGGGAGATCTGAAATTTTCGCACAACATGTGGAATTGTCTCAAGTGCTTGTGTGGATTCTCCTTTGATAACCCATTGAACTTTGGTAAGGCATTTAGCAGGTCAGGTCTCAACTCCCATTCTTCATCAGGGTATTGAATGTTACTTTGGGTAACTGTATTGTGGGAGGTGGCTAGTTGTCTAATGGTTCTCTGTGCCATTCTGTTTGGGTTAGGATCAGGTAAGGGATCAGGTGGTATGTTTGTGACTGGGGATATTGAAGGTGGTATGACTTCAGATGTAGGCAGTGTTCCCTCAGTAGAACACACAAGTTTCAAATTTCTTTGCACCTCACGCAAACTCCTTTCAACTTCCGGGTTTATTTGATAGAATTCTCCCGGGTTAGCTCTGGTCATGCACTAAGTAGTCTGCTTGAAACTTTTTCTCTGTTTTTTTTTTCTTTTGTCCTTGCTTTAGAGAAAGACTTCAAATGAGAGAATAGAGAGATTTGTTTGGGTCCACTCCCAGGAAAGAGAGGTGTGTCACAATGGACAACTTAAGTACCAAGTCTTTCCTAGTCAGAGTATATTCAAACTAGCCTCAAGTATTTCTCAAGAGAAATTCTTAATTTAAGCAAGAACAAAGACTTTACTAACAAAAAGAATAACTAAAAGCTACAAAATAACTCAAACTAAATTAAATGCATATGCATTAGAAAAAAAAAATAAAAACAAATGAAAATAAAAAAAATAAAAATGAGAATCAAAATATTCAAAATACTTACCGTAGTTCCCCGGCAGTGGCACCAAATTTGATAAGCTGTCGTTGGAGCTATCAAATTAATACTACTTTTCAAGGCAACTTCAGTATTGCCAAGTAGTATTCAAGAAAATAGATAGGGCTAAAGTAACCCTGAGTCGTCTCCCAACGAACACGGAATTGCTTTCGAATATTTGACTCTTATGAATGCCATGCAATGCTTATGAATAAAAGTGAGAATGTTTAAAGAATGTTGTAGAACAAAGAAGAAACTTAAAAACAATTATGAAGAAACAGGCTATTTTCACTACTTTTCCAAAATAGATTCATCATCGGCTATTCACAGATCATTGTTCAATTGATTATTGTTTAAGTTTCAAATTAATTAAAGTACATTCTTAATTAATTTGAGGGCAGTTATGCAGTTAATCAAAGTACATTCTCAATCAAATGCAAGACCTTTCTAGATTATTCACAATAAATTCAACCAAAGTACATTCTCAATCAATTTTATTGTGTTTAATCATGTCTATTCTTAAATCTCTTAACCAAATTAAAAGCTAATCAATCAATGTAAATTCTCAATTGATTATAGTTGAAATTATTACTACCAACCAAAGTACATTCTCAATTGATAGTAAAAACCATTTAATCATATGAAAGTTCCTAAATTCAATCAAAGTAGATTCTCAATTAAACCTATAAACCCTAAAACTCATATAATTAATATGCATGTAGATTCAAACACATTATGATGCAAAAATCTTTGCTTTTAATATGGTAGAGAGATGAAAGACATAGAGAGAGAGAGCAACTTAAATCAATAATCAAAATAAACAATTGCATTAATTCACTTAACCTCAGAATCCATAATGAAATTACAGCAGAATAGCCTTAAATGCTTAGCTCTCCATCAATGGAGTTGAATACATGATGAAATAAGAGAGAGAGGAGTGGTGAATGAATGAATGAAGATACCCTTTCTGTCTCCCCTAGGTCTCTTTATATAGGGCTTGATTGGGCTCGGACTTTGAATCTTCTGTTGATAAAATCTTTTATCTTATATCTAATATCTTTCAAATAATCAATAGATTTAATCAGTTGTTGAGAATATTTGATAATATCTTTCCTAGATCAAAAAGATTTGACAAATATTATCTTTTGATATTTATTGATATAGTTAAATAAGATAATTATTTAACAATATCAAGTATAATATCTTAAGATATATTTTCTCCAAAATATCTTTTAAAATATCTAACAGATTTAAACTTGTCCAAAATTACATTTCAACCCTTTTTATTTTATTTACACAAAAGTCTAAAATTTTCCTCTAATTGCACTTTAGCCATCTCAGTCTTTTCAAAATTGCATAAGAGTTCTGAGTTGACCAGATTGGACCATCTTTGACCATTCAATTTCATGCTTTAAATGAATAAAATTTTAACTTCAGCTGCACAAATAAACATTAGAACATCCAAAATAATTTATGCAACTAAGAATCACATTTTAAGCATCTTTAATTCCCAAACCCAATAAATCCAATTGTCACAAATTCACTTTAAATCAATAATTTAAGCACAAAAATCTCATTAAAAATTTGAATTCTAAAACATAAATGTGGGCATAAATTTGCACTCATCAACAAGCATCTAACACGTCATCTAAGTTGATAATCATCTCACTTGACCTTCGTACAATGCAAATGTTACACATGATCTGCATAACTGGTCAACAAAAAAGTGTCATGTGGACCTGTAGGATATCCACCCACTTCATGTTCTTGTTCAACAACATCCTTGTGCCTGATTTAACATCATCACCAGTTAATGGTACAACTTTTCCAACATCATATTGACGACCTCTTCTGCAAGTAGATGTCGTGGGTCTCCTTCTAGCCTCACCATATGTAGAGTTATCTGCCTGGTATGTAAAGGCACCCTGTCTTTTTGTCATTTCTACAGCAAACGATTTCCAATATACATTAAAACAACTTAAAACAAAAAACCAAAAAATCAATTCACTAAAAAACTGGATTTCGAAATCTGGTGCATACACTCAACCGGATTTTGAAATTCGGTGAATTCCATCAATTGGATTTTGAAATCGGGTGCATTCCCTCAACTGGATTTCAAAATCTAGTACACTCCCTTAACTGGAAAACAAAATTTAGTACATTCCTTAACCGGATTTTGAAATTTGATGCATTCATTTCCTCAACTGGGTTTCAAAATCCGATGACCTAAAAAATAAACCAAAATGCCTTACATAATCCGATGTCCACTTACCTTAACGGATTTGGTGCATACTTAGACTTCACACTTAATCAAATATTAAAATTTGGTACATAAATACATATAACCAAATTTCTAAATTCGGTTCTTCTATCAAAATAACCTAACCGGATTTCATAAATTAATTAACTATGTTCAATATAGGATTTCCCCCACCTATAATTCTCACTTTCCTCAAACTACGACTACCTACCTCAAATGACCATTCAAAGAATAAAAGAAATTGAACTTACCTTAAAAGAGGAGATGGACGAGCAGAGGAGGAGTGGAACGGAGGTTGAAAGTGGTGGAAGGAACGAAAGAAGAAAAAATATACGAGTATAAGGTGTGTGGACAAAGAACGAACGAAGGAAGAGGAAATTTGTAGGGTGTAGAGTGTGAAAGTGTAACTACGAAATAAGAAGGAGGTAAATTAGGGTTTTTACCCTAGTCAAAGTCAAAGGTCATTACTAGATTTAGAAAAATTTAGGGTGCAGAAAGAAAAACATGGGGGTGTAAGAAGAATCTCACCTTTAGTATGGGTGTTTCACCTTGCACCTTCAAGCCTTTCCCTGCACCTATAATTTTCTAAAATATCCTTAATTAATAAGGTGGTTATTTATTAATTTTATGTTTATTAACAATATTTATATCAAGCATGGACTACATGCCATTTCTCATTTCTCATTTATTAAGAAACTCTACATTCCTGCACCCTATTAAGAAAAAAAAAATATTCAAAATATAAATAATTAATTAATACATATAAATATTTCTCTATCAAATAATAAAATCTTATTAACAATAAAAAAGTTATAATTAAATAAAATTTAAAAATGCAAAAAATTTAAACATAAAATTCATATAAAATAAAATCGTTAAAAAAACAAAATATTAGCTATCACATTTGGAAACGCAAAATCGAAGGTGATAAAAAATTACAGCTAAACACACCAAGACTTTCTGTGCTTTGTAATGCTTTTCTATAGTAAATGATAAACAACGGAAGAGAAAAAGAAAATAACAATATGAAAACCCAATCTCTACCCCATTTAACCACTAATAGTTTGAATCATATTACATCCATCTTTTCTTACAGAATCTGGACTGCCTAATTGCCTAATTCTGTCATATGAGAATTTTTCGGAAGAACTGCTAACTTCTTTATTAACTTCGTGAGCAACTTGTCGAGCAAATTCTAAAGGATCGACAATGCCACAGTCAAGTTCATTGCCAGAACCTCTCTTATCAACTATGTAGCCCTTCTGAAATCTATTTCAGGTTTACAAGAATCAGAACCAATAAATGTAACTTCTTTGTTGTTATCAACATGACGCTTTCCTTCCTTTGATGGAGTGACATATCCGGCTCCACAGACAAACATATCTGACACCTCAGTCTTTCCCAATTTACTGATACAACCTATCGGATATTGACATCCGATGCAGCCCGTATCGGTTATCCACATCCGATATGAACCCAAACCTTTTACAGATCATTTTATCCTAAGAAAACATTGTAATCATGTACTCTACACATGCAATCTACAAACATACTTGCAAAACAAATTGAAAAAGCAAAAAATGCACCAACCAACGTGTGCCTGGATGCACGGTGTAAAAACAAGCTAAACGAAGAAGAAGAAGAACCTGTGCCTCTGCCTGCGAAAGAGAGCAAAGAGAAGGACAATGTGAAATCGGAAAACGAAGCTTTGTGCCTGAGAAAGATGAAGCACAAATATGAAGCAAAAATGAAGACGAACCTGTGCCTGCCAAAGAGAAGAAGACCGAACGACAAATTCTACCTGCGCGAATTGAGGAAGATAGAGCTTCTGGAGTTGCCTTGTATGCTACGGTGAGGAAGAGAAAGCTTGAGAAAGAGAACCAAATACGATTTGAAAACCAGCAAAACCTAAAGTCTGAAACTGCTGAGAAACAAACTGTTTAAGAATATTTGACTAATATTCTTTTTGGTTTTAAAAAAATTAAAAACGTTTTAATTAGGGGTAAAATAGATATTTGATTAAAGTTTAGAAGTACAGGATGAAAGGCTTGGAGGTAGAGTGTGAAACACCCCTTTAGTATTAGTGTTTCTTTCAAGGCCTTCAAATCATGACATTTTTTTGGCCCAATAATGCTGTCAACGTAAGGTGTTACGATATATCTTTTAGCACCTCCATCTTTTTTTTTTTCTTTTACATCTTCGTAAGCTTAGAAAAAGTCCAAATTATCTATAAGTTAGAAACATTTTGAGTTACATAATTTAAATTTTTATTCTGAATTATGCAATTTAAAATTTAAAAATATATTATAGATTGCATATGATATAAACTTCATGTTTTTGTTCAACAACATTTGTGTGCCTGATTTAACATCATCACTAGCTAATAGTACAACTTTTCCAACATCATATTGATGATCTCTGCTACGAGTAGATGTCGTGGGTTTCCTTTTAGCCTCATCATATGTAGATTTATGCCTGGTATGTAGAGGCACCCTGTCTTTTTGTCATTTCTACAACAAACCATTTTCAATATACATTAAAACAACTTAAAACGAAAAACCAAAAAATCAATTCAATAAAAATTGTATTTCGAAATTTGGTGCATACACTCAACCGAATTTTGAAATTCGGCAAATTCCCTCAATTGGATTTTGAAATCGGGTGCATTCCCTCAACTCGATTTCAAAATCTAGTGCACTCATTCAACTGGATTTCGAAATTCAGTACACTTCTCGACCAAATTTTGAAATTTGATGCATTCATTCCCTTATCTGGGTTTCAAAATCTAATGACCTAAAAAATAAACCAAAATGCCTCATATAATCCGGTGTTCACCAACTTGGACCAAAATTGGTGCATACACTCAGACTTCAACCTTAATCGAATATAAAAATATGGTACGTAAATAAATATAGCCAACTTTTTAAATTTGGTTCCTCTATTAGAACAACCTAACCGAATTTCATAAAATTAATTAACTATGTTCAACATAAGATTTTCCCCACCTACAATTCTCAATTTCCCCGAACTACGATTACCCACCTCAAATGACCATTCAAAGAATAAAAGAAAATGAACTTACCTTAAAAGAAGAGATGGACAAGCAGAGGAGGAGTGGAGCAGAGGTGCGTCATGGGCACTACAAAGATGAAGAAAATGAAGGACAAGATATAGAGGAGGTTAGAAGTGGTGGAAGGAACAAAAGAAGAAGAAATATATGGGTATAGGGTGTGTGGGCAAAGAACGAATAAAGGAAGAAAAAATTTTTAGGGTGTAAAGTGTGTGAAAGTGTAGGTACGAAATAAGAAGTAAATTAGGGCTTTTACCCTAGTCAAAGTCAAAGTTATTACTTATTTAGAAAAACATTCGGAATGCAAAAAGAAAAATAGTCAAAGTCAAAGGTTATTACTTATTTAGAAAAACATTGGGAATGCAAAAAGAAAAACATGGGGTGTAGGAAGAACCTTCATGTTATGACATTTTTTGGTCCAATAATGCTATCAACGTAAGGTCCTAATATATATCTTTTAGCACCTCCATCTTTTTTTTTCTTTTACATCTTCGTAAGCGTGGAAAAAGTCTAAATTATCTATAGGTTAGAAACATTTTAAGTTAGGTTTAATGTTTCGATAAGTTTCTATTTTTGTCCAAAATTTCAAATAGGTCCTCTTCTTTTTCGACGTCTTAATTGAGTTCTTATTTTTATAAAATTGAATCAAATAGATGTAACATTAAAAACGTGTGTGAAGTATATTTTTTAATTTTTGAATTAAAAAATAAAATGCAAAAAAGGAATTAAAATTTAAATGATCGCAAATTGGTGAAAAAAATGTAAATTAAGTACAGCAGCCTTAAACACCAACACCAAACCCATTCCGCCATCTCATCTCTCCTTCACCGCATCGAATCCCTCGAGTCCTCTCTCAACCATTACACCCGCCACTCCCTCCACCACTCCGCGACCACCATCATCCAAACCCATTTTCACTCCTTCCTCGTTCGCAGATCAAGAACCCTAACCCAGCTCAAATCCTCTTGCTCCAGCCATGGCTATGTCAATTTCGCAGCCCTTTCTCTCAAAGCCATGAACTTCCTCCTCGAACTCGATTCCATTGAGGTAATCTAGTCATTGGAATTTTCTTTCGAAATTATTACTTTTTTAATAAAAAGTAGAAAAAAAAACTGCTAAAGTTGGTTCAGTGGGTGAGGATTGATAACGGTCTCAAAACCGTTATTTTCATGCATAAATTTGATATTAAATCACACCCTTTGTAGCTTAAAATGACCTTAGAATCAAGTAAAACTCTTAAGTTGTGTTACATGAGAGTCAAA
Source organism: Vigna reflexopilosa (assembly GCA_027742785.1). Lineage (NCBI taxonomy): Eukaryota > Viridiplantae > Streptophyta > Magnoliopsida > Fabales > Fabaceae > Vigna > Vigna reflexopilosa. The sequence goes on from CM050918.1 coordinate 22,259,579, forward strand.
AGTTGTTTTTAGAGATATTATGCTTGTTTTGCATTATTTTGTAGGGTTTTTGATAAAAATTGAAGATGGCAATGAAGTAGGAAGGTCATAGACTCAAGAATGAAGGAGAAAAAGGAAGAAAAGAAGAGTTTGTGAACCGCTCAGCAGTAAATTCCACCGTTGAGCGTCCTAGTGCAAGGAAAAGTTGTTGTCTGGCGCCCAGGTGGTGCCGCTGAGCGTCTAGAGTGACAAGAGGCAAACCACTCAGCAGTCATTTTAGGCGCCTGGGCAGTTGTCTGTTTTTATATTTTGGATTTTGAGATCTTTCTGTTATCTTTTTGGCTTATATATAGCTCTAGTGCGAATCCAAATGTAATTCTTTTGGCAGAGAACAAAGTTCACAGCAGCTTTACAACTTTGGAGGAGATTTCTTGGATGCTTAGGCTCCACTTTATCAATTCTAGGGTTTGCTTTTCCATTCTTCCATTTAATTAATCTAGTTTCATCATGATTATGGTGAACTAAACCCTTAGTTGTTGGGGGACAATGTAATCTTTTGAAACTCTCATATATTGAAATTCTTGTTTACTTTATATGCTTGCATATGCTTGATTTATCAATTGTTGGGTTCTTTACCTTTGCTTAATGCTTCTACCGTTTAACTCATTCGGTAGATGTTGTTTGTCTTTATTGATACGGGGATGTACAGTAATGTCATGAACTGGGGAGAATTCCTTGATTATGTTAATACCGCCTACGGATAGGGGTAGGACGATCAATTGTATTTTGCTTCCGCTCATTATGCATTATTAGTTACTAAGGGAGGCTAGGGATAGCAAGCCGGTAATTAGTAATAAGCTCTTTTCACCAAGGGATTGGGTTAAGGGTAGACCAAGAAAGTTTGCATGGCAATATGATAAATAAGCAAAGTAAATAAGAAGAGTAGATATATGAGGGTGGATAAGATGAAATTGTAAACCCCAACAACCTCATTCATTCATAGTTTCTCTTAGTCAATTGAATTCTTGCATTTGCATGTTTATTTCTGTTTTGCATTTAAACCATTCAAATTATTTTCTTTTACTCAAGTCTTAAACGATTAGTTTACACGAAAGATGAGGCCTTAAGAGTCCTTTGGGAAGAACGATATTGGGTTTACCAATTATTATTACTTGATACGATCTGGTACACTTGCCAGGGGTTTAACAAGTTTTTGGCGCCGTTGCCAGGGACTCTTGGTTTAACTTTTTCGAGTAGTGTAGATTGATTAATTTTGACTTGATTGTTGATATTTGTATATATTTTGTTTTTTTAAATAAAAGTGCTACTAGGGTTTGTGTTCCTTGTACATGCATCAAGAGACTAGACATACTAGGAGCAAGAAAAATACCCAACCTCTTCTTGACGACTGAAGTGAGATAAGGGGAAGAAGGAGATTCAGACACCCATCTATAGATTTATTTCCTTCTCCTAGCAGATTATTGTCACCTTCACCAGAAAGAAGAACAGGGGAGATGGCAGAACAATTTCCTCCAAGACGCACATTGGCAGATCAATCTAATGATGTAGGTCCTTTTCACTTTAACAGCATAGCCATGCCTACGGATCAAACGACCAACATGGTGATGAATCCAGCACTAATACACCTAGTACAAGGCAACCATTTTCACGGCTTGTCAAATGAGAATCTGTATGATCATTTGACCACGTTTAGTGAAATCTACAATACTGTGAAGATGGCAGGTGTATCAGATGAACGAGTAAAGCTTAGCTTGTTCCCATTCTCATTAGTGGGCAATGCTAAGGCGTGACTTAATTCCTTTCCTGAAGGAACATTCACCACATGGGAGACTGTGGCTACAAAGTTTGTCACTAAATATTTTCCACAGTCCAAAGTTACTCAAGGGAAGCTGGAAATTTCATCATTTAAGCAGGGTATGGAAGAGACTTTAGGTCAAGCATGGGAGAGATTTAAGGGCTTGCTGAGAAAGAAGCCAACCCATGGTTTTGACAAAACCACCTTGGTTCTTGCATACCTTGGAGGATTGAACACTCAGTCAAATATGATGTTGGGTGCCTCAGTTGGAGGCAATGTCAAACAAAAGACTGAAGATGAGGCATATGAATTGATAGAAAATATGGTTGCTAATGAGCAAGAAAATTATAGTGAAAGAGGCATACCTACACAAAAGAGAGGAGTTTTTCACTTGCCTGCAGATGACGCTATGCTAGCTCAGAACCATCTTCTGACTCAAAAGCTAGATAATTTAACAAAGATTCTCTCACAACTTCCTAAAGAGATTCGTAATGTTTCCCAAACACAGCAGTTGTGTGATTTCTGTGGTGGTGACCATATCAATGGTCAATGTGCTTTGCCTGAAGAGATGCAGCAAGAAGCTAATTTTATGGGAAATCAGTTTCAAAATACCTACCAAGGTAATGCCAAACAAGGTTGGAAGAATCATCCAAGTATTAGTCAAGCATCGAATTTCCCATCAGGGCAAATAGGGGGTTTCAGGCAGCAACAACCTTCGCAGCAGGTCACCCATTTGACAGAGGTTGTCAGAGACTTAAATGATAGATTTGATAAATTCTTGAAGGTTTATGAGTCCAAACAAGCAGGTAATCAAGCCAGCATCAGATCTTTAGAGATGCAAGTTGGGCAGTTGTCAAAAAGGGTAGATACCACTGAGAAGCACCAATTTAGGGCTAACACTGATGTTAATCCTAAAGAGGAATGTAAAGCTGTTGTTACAAGAAGTAAGCGAAAAGTTGGAAGGGAAGTTGTGGAGATTGGAAGCAGTGATGAGGAAGAGGAGAAAAGAGAAGTCATTGAAATAAGCAGCAGTGAAGGTGAGAAAGAAGAGGAAGAAAAATTCAGTCACAATAGACCATTTGTAGAAAACCAAGTGACTGTGGTGCCTTCTGTAATCCAACAAATTCCTGCAAGGATGAAATTTTATCTCGGAGATATGATAGATTTGGATACAGATGAAGATGAACAAGAATTTGAAGTTCAACCTCCAAAAAGGAATTATCCTCCAAAGGTAAAAGATCCAGGTTGTTTGACACTTTCATGTATTATAAATGATTTTGAGGTAGAAGGAGCCATGATAGACTCTAGATCCAGCATTAATATGATGCCTAGATGGTTCTTAAGAAAGATTGGAGGGTTGACATTAAAACCGTATAATCTTACTGTGACGATGGTGGATGGTTCTAGTAAAAAGCCACTAGGTATGGTGGAAGATGTGGTTGTGTGTGTGGAGCAGCTAGAGTTTTTAGCTAACTTTCTAGTTATGGGCATAGAAGATGATGAAAGGATTCCAATTATTCTTGGAAGACCTTTCATGGCTATGTCTAAAATGTTCATTAGTGCCCATGATGGAAGAATCATGATGCGAGATAAGAAGAATGTGCTCTTACATACTGGTTCTAAAGGGAACACTATTATAATAAAGAAAAGATCCAAATTCAGAAAGTCAAGAAGAGAAGTTGCATCAGAAGAAAGCATGACAGGTACCAATTCTAACAGTTGTAATGTTTTACAGGTACCTAAAAATGAGGAGGTTGATAAAGGAGGAACAATTCACTCAGAAGATATACCACTTCCACGAGGCTCACAGGTAAAATTCAAGAAAAGGAAGTGGATTGTTGAAAATATCAAAGAAGATGGCAAGGTAGAGATCAGAAAACCATTTACTAAAGCCATCAAAAGAGTGGATAAAAGGCAACTAATGAGTTGGGAGGATGAAGATCCCAACCGGGAAGGAAAGATTTGAAGATATTTAATTTTATCCCATTTGTTGTAGAACAATTTTTAGAATAGGTTTATTCTGGTTATGTAAGTTGATGAATTTTTTTTTAAAACATTTTTTTTTTGGGTAGCATCTACTGAGGGATGCTAAATTTTTGTGTCCACTGAAGGATACAGGAAGGTACACCTACTGATGGGTGTTGGTAAGATTCGCACTTACTGATGAGTGTTAAACAGGTGATGATGTTAGTGGATCCATGAGGTTCGGGTCAGGCTCGTGACGTTAAACAAGCGCTATATGGAGGCAACCCAGGTTTCTTTTTCTTTTATACTTTGAATTTGTAGAATAGGTTCAATTTTTATTTTGTGTCTATGCTTGGCTTGTACAATGGTTCTGATGGTAGTATTAAAATGCATGACAAGTATTTAATAATGATTGAATGTGGTTGACTGAGAATGTATGTGTGTTGATATCCAGTTAAATGATTCACTAATTATATGAACAGATGTATTGTGGTTCATGATTGTGATTGTGATGCTAAGTAGGATAAATGAATGATGTGTGAGAAAGCATGTGTGTGAGGTTTTGAGCTCCAGAGTTCTTACTGATGTATGTATTGTTCATAAGGAATCATGAATGATATTGCCTTAGTCTTGATAATTGATTGATTTGCATGCTTATGTTATATGATCAAGGCCATGTTTGGAAGCCCTTATCTAGCCAAAATTTCACCCAAGAAGTTTAAAATTTTATACCCTTTTTGAACCTTGGCCTTAAACAGGATGAGAACCCTTGATTTGAAATTATTTATCTTGAGTAGGGTTGAGAATAATTTTATGTGATGAAAAGGTTCAAGTTTGGGGTTGTATGGGGAAAATTGAAAGGCAAAAGAAGAGCATTGAGTTCAAGTATCGAAAAGAAAAATGCATGAGTAAAGAAGAAAAGGAAAAAGTAAAAGCATGAAAAAGGAACTCAATGCAAAATTGATAAAAAGGGAAGAAGTTGGGAATAAAGGAGTTTGGTGATAGAGAGAGTTTAAACTTGAAACTTTTCAATGATGAAATAGCTCTCTTAATTCAAGGATTTTGCGATCCAGAAAAACCAAATTTTCTTGATAGCCCAACCTCATTACAAGCCTTGGAAAAGTCCTTGTGATGGTATTTGCATGTAAGGATTTTGATTGTTTTAGATAAATAGCAATATTGTTTTATGTGGCATGTGAATAGCAAAGAGTGGAGTGATTCCTTAAACACTTGAGTGATTGAGTGAAACACTTGCTTGGTAAGAATTGTTGAAATCCAGGTTTACATTTATGCTTAGTGGATTGATCGTTCATGAATAAAACATCTGTTGGGAAATATTGAAGTAGGTGAACTAGATTGGATTGAAAGCATGCTTGCATTTTGGTATGATTCCACTGAATATCTGAATTGGAAAATAACTTGTCATGAAGAAAAGGGTTTTGAAAAGTGTAGAACTATTTGATGAAAAATTGGATGGCCAATTCTTGTTTTGTTTTGCTTGAGGACAAACAAAGTTTTAAGTTTGGGGTTGTGATAACGGTCTCAAAATCGTTATTTACATGCATAAATTTGATATTAAATCACACCTTTTGTAGCTTAAAATGAGCTTAGAATCAAGTAAAACTTTTAAGTTGTGTTACATGAGAGTCAAAAGTTTTTTTTAGAGATATTATGCTTGTTTTCCATTGTTTTGCAGGGTTTTTGATGAAAATTGAAGATGGCAATGAAGTAGGAAGGTCATAGACTCAAGAATGAAGGAGAAAAAGGAAGAAAAGAAGAGTCTGTGAACCACTCAGCGGTAAATTCCACCGTTGAGCGTCCTAGTGCAAGGAAAAGTTGATGTCTGGCGTCCAGGCGGTGCCGTTGAGCATCCAGAGCGACAAGAGGCAAACCGCTTAGCGGTCATTTTAGGCGCCTAGGCGGTGGCGTGTGTTGAGGCAAACCGCTGAGCGGCCAATTTAGGCGCCTGGGCGGTTGTCTGTTTTTATATTTTGGATTTTGAGATCTTTCTATTATCTTTTTGGCTTATATATAGCCCTAGTGTGAATCCAAATGTAATTCTTTTGGCAGAGAACAAAGTTCACAGCAGTTTTATACCTTTGGAGGAGATTTCTTGGATGCTTAGGCTTCACTTCATCAATTCTAGGGTTTGCTTTTCCATTCTTCCATTTAATTAATCTAGTTTCATCATGATTATAGTGAACTAAACCCTTAGTTATTGGGGAACAATGTAATATTTTGAAACTCTCATATATTGAAATTTTTATTTACTTTATATGCTTGCATATGCTTGATTTATCAATTGTTGGGTTCTTTACCTTTGCTTAATGCTTCTACCGTTTAACTCATTCGGTAGATGTTGTTTGTCTTTATTGATACGGGGACGTGCAGTAATGTCATGAACTGGGGAGAATTCCTTGATTATGTTAATACCGCCTAGGGATAGGGGTAGGACGATCAATTGTATTTTGCTTTCGCTCATTATGCATTATTAGTTACTAGGGGAGGCTAGGGATAACAAGCCGGTAATTAGTAATAGGCTCTTTTCACCAAGGGATTGGGTTAAAGGTAGACCAAGAAAGTTTGCATGGCAATATGATAAATGAGCAAAGTAAATAAGAAGAGTAGATATGATGGTGGATAAGATGAAATTGTAAACCCCAACAACCTCATTCATTCATAGTTTCTCTTAGTCAATTGAATTCTTGCATTTGCATGTTTATTTCTGTTTTGCATTTAAACCATTCAAATTATTTTCTTTTATTCAAGTCTTAAACGATTAATTTACACAAAAGATGAGGCCTTAAGAGTCTTTTGGAAAGAACAATATTGGATTTACCAATTATTATTACTTGATACGATCTGGTACACTCTTCAGGAGTTTAACAAGGATCATAATCCTCGTTGCCTCTCTACCCACAACAGAACTCAAAAGTTTCAATTTTTATTCTAGGGTTGTGATCCTATGATTGAGGATGGGAAAAGGTCGATCAACAGAGATGTGGTTCGGGTTTTTGGACTCAATAGAAGAGGTTGCTTTGAGAAAGCACTTGCTTTATGTTAGATTTCTGCTAATGATGAAGAAGGAAGTGTTGGTGTAGGAGAGTGGAGTAAGTGATGGTGTAAATTCTTATCAGGGTTGATGAGGAGCAGGAAGTGTTGGTGTTGGAGAGTGGAGTAAGTGATGATGGTGAGAGGAGCAGTAGAAGATTTGTGGAAAATGAGGGAAGAAATGCAGAGAAAGAGCAGCTTCATGCGCACCAAGAAAAGCTCCTTTTCTCTGCTCCTTTGCCATTTCAGATTGGAGGAGCTCATTTGTGTGTCTAACTGATCGCTGCTTCTGTAATGAACTTGAAATGTTCAACTTCATTTGTTGTTTACTGTAAAATGATTAGCACATTTTGGATTTTTTTTACCATTCTTATTTTCTCACCAAAATTATTAAAAGGACATATATTCTAAACAATTTATGAGGAATAAGTTTGTCGCGCTTGGTTTAGTTTCACGAAACATAGGTTTAGTTTCAACATAAAGATTAACAAAAGGAATTGTATAGTCATGGGATGATCTAATAAAATAATAATAATAATAATTGATCTAATCAATTTTCTTCAAATTTTTTAAATTTAATATTTCTTAAGACAAACAATTCGCTTAAACATAAAAATATAAAAAATCAAACAGATAAAAATAGTTCATTGTATTAAAGTATAATGTTAATTAACAATTACGAAACATACGAGGATATCTTACTTAAACATTGTTCTATAGTTCAATTATAGTTTACTTTAAAAATAGTAAATAGTAAAAAATCACAGGAGTAGCCAACTTAAACATACCTGACATTTTGATTATTAACCAGAGCTCAAAAGATCAACTCTGAAGCATTTCACCAAATTGATATCACCATCAAACAAAAAAATTATCAAATTTACACACTAAACCATCCCTTCTAAACCCTAGAAAACGATTTTCCATTTATTATAGAAAAGCACCACTCAAATTTTGCAAAATACGCATAAAGTTGTCCTAAAAGATGACTGCACGAAATTAAATAGCAACTCTAGATTGAAACCGAAAAAGATCTTCACTTCCTTACAGATTATGAAAACACAAGTCTCGAATTATTTCTCAGAACCTGAATCAATACCAACACAAACTATTATCAATCAATACAACAAGTTACTAGAAAGGAACTTGCTAGAGTTCCATGATGTTACGGAGCGGAGAGGCGTAGAGAGAGTACACGACGGCCTGCCGTTTGACGACTGCGAACTGAGACTTGCCGTGGGAATAGGCAGAAGAAATTGAAGATGGGTCGGAGAGAGAGGCGTTTTGCCGAAACGCATCGATGGTGCATCGTTTGGTGTATTACCTGATGTTGTATCACTGAACGTCGCAGATGCACCGTTATTTTAACGGAGACTTTTGAGCTCCTTGTAGCGATGCGGGGAAAAATGAGTTTTAAAACGTTGGTTTCCTATTTTGGTGACCTAACAACATTGTAATTATTATAGGGCAAGCCAGATTCAATGCATGTTATTTTCTTTTTTCGGTAAATTTGTCCGATTCAATGTTCGTAAAATAAAAGCGCCTTAATTCAAACATTTGACATCACAATCACTAGTTAAATCATAATTTGTTAAGGTTCATTTAACCAAAATTTTCGGTGTTCCCATTTTATTTGACCCGTGTAACTTTAATATTTTATGTTAATTTGACATTAAGCATGGATTTGTTTATAATTAGTTTCCAAATCAAACACAATATCATAGTATAATTGCATTTTAAAATTGTTAACTGAACCCCTTTCAAAATATAACCATTTGAAGATTTTCTCGTTAGCCGTCATGCTTTCAATCAATTCATAGGCTTCTTCCGCAGTCTTGTGTTTAATGTTACCTCCAGCTGAGACATCTAGCATAAGCTTCGTCTGAGTGCCAAGATCTCCAAGGAATGTAAGGACTATTGTTGTATCATCAAAACCATGCATAGACATTTTTCTCAGCAAGCTTTTATATTTATCCCACGCCTGGTCTAGGGTTTCCTCCATGCCCTGCCTGAAAGAAGAAATCTCCAATTTACCTTTGTTGATCTTAGACTGTGGAAAGTATTTGCTCAGAAATTTAAACACCACAGCCTCCCAGGTTGTAAAGCTATCTTCCGGAAAAGAATTCAACCATAGTTTAACATTGCCTCCCAATGAGAAAGGAAATAAGCTAAGTTTAATAACTTCATCCGGCACACCATTGATCTTCACCGTATTGCAAATCTCATTGAATGTGGTGAGATGATCATATGGACTTTCAGTTGACAGCCCATTAAATTGATTGCTTTGCACCAAGTGAATCAACGTTAGTTTCACCTCCACACTCAATGCATTGACCCTCGGCCTTGCAATGTTGTTAAAATGTTGAGGGCCAACCACATTGGTAGCATCCGCTAGAGTGCGTCTCCTAGGAGCTTCCTCCTCAGCCATCTTCTATGTGCTCTGGTTGGATGCTTCTGGTGAGGGTTGCAACAATATCTCCGGAGGAGGGAATAATTCTCTAGAAGTTCGAATCCTCCTTTTCCTCCGGGTTTCACTCAAACCTTCAAGAAGAGGTTCTGAATTTTTCTTGCTTCTCGTACGAATTTTATCCTGCATACATAAGAAACAAAACCCTAAAAAGCACTTTTATAAAAAAACAAAAACAAAAAACAAAAATCAAGTCAAAGTTAAACAATAATCACACTACTAGAATAGTTAAACCACGAGTCCCCAGCAACGACGTCAAAAACCTGTTAAGACTCCAACAGGGTACCGAACCGTAATCAAGTAATATAAATGGTAAGATCAAGTATCATTTTCCAAGAGACTCATAGGCCTAGACGTTCGTGTGATTTGTTGATTATAATAAGACTTGTAAAACGAAAATTAGGGTTTTATAATGCAAGAGACGAAATTGAAATATGCATGCAAAAGTGATCAATTGACAGTTGTACGATATGGATGAATGGTGTTGTTGGGGTTTTTCGATTCCTCCTAATCAACTCTCATATATCCTATGAATTCTACTATTTCATTAATGTTAATGCCACTTTCTAATTTACCCTAATCTCAATGTCTTAGTGAAAAGAGCCTACTCATAATCACTAGTTTACTATGTCTAGTCTCCCTTGCAATTGATCATGCATTATATTAATTCGCACAGAAGCTTAAGGCAATTGGTCCTCCTATCTCTATGTCTAGGTAATATTGCTCCCAAGAGAATTTCCCCATGTCTAGATCTACCCACATGTGTCCATATAGATATAATCAGAGATTATGCTAATGAATAATGTCTTAAACAAAGCATGCAAAGATAATAGAGGAAAAACTCTAACAATTAATGAAATCAAGCATATGAGTGAAGCAACAATTCAATATATGAGAGTTTCAAAGGATTACATCATTTTCCCCAAAAATAATGGAGTTTAGTTCACCATAAACATGGTGAAACTAGATGAAATAAATGAAAAGAATGAAAAGATAAAACCCTAGACTTGTAAGTTGGAGCTTCTGCATCCAAAATCCGCCTCCAAGGGGTGAAGAAGGTGTTTCTGCATCCTTTCTATCAAAAGATGACCTCTAAGGGTCGTGCCAATCTATTTATAAACTCTGAAAAATAGCAGAAAACTAGCCCAGGCCCATCAGTGTGACGCTCAGCGGCGACGCTCAACAGTGAGCACGATACCCATGCTTCCCCTCAGCGTTGGTGCTTAAGCGTCTGGCAATGTCTGTCTAAAGGGACTGGCGCTCAGTGGTACTACTCAACGGTAGGCGCGACACTTAATTTCCCCTTAACGTTGGTGCCCAGGAGTTGGCCAGAGAAGTCTTCTACAAAGCTGGCACTCAGTGGTGGATTTGCGCTGAGCGGTCGTTGCATTTCTTTAGTTGTTCACTTTTCCACCTTCTCTTAAGTCCAACTCCTTCCTACTTGAGCTTCCTTCATTCAATTCATGTAAATTCCTGCCAAAACAAGGAAAACCAAGCATAATACCCATAAAACCACCTTTGACTCTCCTATTTACTAACTTAAGTAAAATGCATGATTTCAAGCTAGTTTCTAAGTCATAAAGGGTGTGTTTTGTATCCAGCAAAAGTATAAAAATAACGATTTTTGGACCATTATTAGGCCTCGAAGCTTGGGCGTCCAATTGAAGGCTCAGGCCCTACATGAGCCCCGTTCACCGCTCGGGCGCCCTCTTTGGGCGCCTGAGCGTCGGGTTTCGTGGATCAGGCCCAGTTTCTGCTCTATTTCAACTCTATTGGACCGAGCCCTGTTTTTGCTCATTTCTAACTCTATTTAAAGGACCCTGTGGCTCTAGGTTTTGTATCATTGGTAGAGAGCAGTGATGGGTGTCGCAACCCACACAAATTTAATGTGCAATTTAGAAATGCAGTATAGCTAGGAAATGACTCCTAGGTCGTCTCTCAAGGACCAATTTTGCTGTTCAAGAATTAAGTCAGACACGAAGTGGGGGGGGTTGTGAAAAGTTTGTGATGAATACAGATGAATAAAATCAAAACACTGACGCAAACAGAAATGCAAACAGAGATCTAAAAAAAACAGTTTCAGAGACAGAATAAAATGGTTGGTCATTAACTTAATTGCAATGCTTCCTACCACAGATCAACAAAATAAAGCCGACTCAAACCTCTAATCCAACACAGTTAACCAACTAAGCGGAGGCTAATCATGTTTTCATAAAATCAACCTAAGCGGTCGCAATGTTAATATTAAATCCGATTTACACCATGCAGTTTCATCAACTAAGCGAAGACTAAACACCAACTGGACAACTAAGCATATACCCAATTGCAAGTGCAAAAATAGATTTCACATTAACCAAGTTAGAGTGGAAAACACAATTACAGCCTAGGAATCTCAAGGAAACAATGTAATATCGCTAATGACCAACTCGGTAATTTAAGCTATCATGACAATTAAATTATCTCTACCACAAATATTAGACATCATTAAAACAAAGTAAAATACTAGACCCCAACACTGTAACAAACAATTATCTAGCACAATTAAAATTATTTAAAAGCAACACTAAACTAAAAAGATGAAATACAACTCAATATGCTAAGTAAAATAATTTAAAACAAAAGAAATAAACACACATGATTTTCTTCAAGCAATTTAAGTGACCCATGCACCTTCTACCAAACAAATTAAATTGCAATTGGCCTAAAAAGGAACCTCTTGGCCGTGACACACTCTGCACACCAACTTCATTATGTTTTCTTTCTTCAACAAACAATTAAATTTGTTCTCTTTGTTCCACATGCTTCATTCTCCAAGAAAGTGCTTTCTTGTACCTTTTTACCATTGAAATTCGTGCTGCATCTCTCTCCATGAAGCCAAAATCTCGTTTCCTCTCTCTTCCAAACCAAAGGCAATGTTGCTTGAATACTTCAACACACAAAAAGTAGAGTTTCTTCTACCAAGGTGCCACATGTACATGCTTAAATGGAATAAAATAAGCAAAAGACATCCTCTTCCCCTAGTTATTCATGGACGGTGCTTCCCAATGCAACAAGCTAAACTTCTTCTTCTTCTCTCAACTACCGTGCATACTCCCATCCAATCAACTCTTCACTCTTAAAAGTGAAATGAACACTCCAAAAGTAATTTCTTCTACAATGGGATCCGTGCATTCTTGTTCCAAGAATCAAAAAGCAACTCAATTAAAATCTCTCCTCCAAGCTTCACAAACCGTGAGAGCTCCATTCCCCAAGGAAGCAAAATAAGGAAACCACACAATGATGAAACCACTTCCAAAGCAAGGAAAGAAAAGAAAAGACCGGCTGCAACCAATTGTTGCACTCTATGTAACGTGTGGGAAGCTCTTTCTTCAAGATATTACTTTGCTAAACCCTTTCATTGAATGAGAAACTTTAAAGCAAAACAAAATGTTGCATTGAACAGTGACAAGAAAAAAACGGAAATGCTTCTTCATTCAACCATGAAAAACCTTGTGCTCTCACTCCCTTCTCTAAAAAAAACGTTCCAGCAAAGAGATAAAAATGAAGTGTCGGCTGGGAGCTCTCCCCTAGGCCGAGAATGTCTACAAAAAATGGGTGGGGTCCACCTTCAAGAAACCCTAGATGCCATGTCACCATTTTTTAACTATTGGGCTTACTCTACTATACCAAAATTAGCCCAAATTACAAACATTTGTCTACAAATTCTAAAACATTAAATTAAAGTTTAATTAATTCTAAAATGAATTTGTAGAAATTTTTCAATTGCTTGGTGCCCTTCCAAAGGTCTCACAGTGTAATTCCAAAATTTGCCCTGAAGATACAAATAGGAATCATTAAGCTCAAATAATTCCAATTAATTAAAATAAGAATTATTGGTCTAATTAAGCCCAAATAGTGAAAATGACACAATAACTAAGAATTAAGCACAATTCATCAACACAATTCGGCGCGAAAAACTAAGTGAATGGTATAAAATATTGATTCATCAAGCAGCATAGCAATACACTCTTCTCCAATTCTTAGACTTTCTTAGTCTCATTCTCTTCCATTGTTCATATAGTTTCTCCATGTCTGTGGGGAACTGATTTCTATTTGTTGTTGGGGAATGATGTAACCTTGTAAACTCTCATGTATTTGAATTGGTTCTTAAATTCCATCTGCTTTTCCATTAACTGTTAGAGTAATTCATCTGTTTCAATGCTTGTTGTGTTTAACTCATTCATTAGCATGATTTATGACTTGCATGAGTGTGAGGAGGTTCCTTGCAATTCAGGTTCTTGTTGAATTACTCCCAAGAGTAATATTGCTCAGGAATGAGGGTATGAGTCTTGGTCGTCTTTAAGCTCTTGATATTCACATCTTATTATTAGCAATGCTAGGAATTGCATGAACTCGTAATTTGATACATGCTTATTCGCTGAGGGATCAGGTTTAGGAGATTTAGTGACTGACGTTGGCATTAAAGCATAAAGAAGAATTCTTATATACATGAGAGGGAACTTGGTGAAATCTAACCCCAATAACATATCCATCTCATATTAATCAACATCCGTTCATCTTTGTGCTCCTTTGCTATGGATCAATTGCATTCATATTTAATTTTATGTTCTTGCATTCAAAACCAATGATCTCTTTTTATTTAAGTCTTAATTAATCTTGTTATCCCACGAATATCTAGCACCGAGAGTCTTCTGGGATACGATACCTGGTCTTAGCATTTTATATTACTTGTGCGACTCGGTACACTTGCCGATTTGCCCCAACAAGTTTTTGGCGCCGCTACCGTTGGACTCACGGTTTAAGCTATTCTATTTGTGTGATTCTTGATTAACTTTGCCTTTATTTTTTATTTATTTTATTTTATTTTATTTTTATTTTTTCTATTTTTAATTTTTAATTTTTATTTGTGTTTTATTCTTTTTATTTTTTTTTTTGTGCTAACAGTGTTTTTTAGGATTTTTGTTTAGTCTGTGCAGGATGCAATTCGACCAAGGTAATCTCAACCACTGATGGGAACCTCACTCAAGCATGAATCAAAGTCAATTTGGGCAAGTTGGTGGACCATTCACTAGACCACCACAAGCTAATAGTACTACAAAGCTTGAGGAGACTTTCCAACAGTTCATGAAGGAATCTCTCTCAATTCGGGAAAGCACTCAAGCAGCATCTAAAAGAATGGAGGCGCATAATAGACTCATAATTCAGAAGCTGGATTATCTCAAGGATAAGATGAACCCTAGAGAGGAATGCAAGGATGTTGTCACCAAAAATGGCAAGGTTTTAGAGGAGAGAAAAGTAGAGGGAAAAAAAGAAGAAAGGCTGAGCAAAAATGAAAAAGAAGAAAAGAGAGAGGTTGAGAGAAAAATAGAGAGAGAAGAAGAAGAAAGTTTGAGTGAGAAAGAGAAAGAGGTAGAAAAGGAAGAAGATGAGAGAGAAGAAAAAGAAAGGTTGAGTGAAAAAGAAAAAGAAGAAGACGAGAAAGAAAAAGAAAAGAGTGAGAGAAAAGAAAAGGAAGAAGAGAGGGAAGAGAAGAAAAAAGGAGAGGAAAAAGATGAGAGAAAAATAGAGAGAAAAGAAGAGGAAAGTTTAGAGGAAAAATAGAGAGAAAAAAAAAGAAATATTTAGAGGATGAGGAAGAAAAAGAAGAGAGAAAAGAAAAAGAAAAGGCTGAGAGAAAAAAAGAAAAAATCGAGAAAAAATTTTTGTACCCTAAGGAGTGTTCCAAGGAGGAAAAAGAGAGGGAAGAAAAGAAAAAGAGAGAGGGGGAGGATGAGAGCAAAAAGAAAGAATCATATGAAAAACCCCTTCCTCACCTAAAGAAGTATCATAGGAAGGAGAAGGAAAAACAGTTTGAGCTTTTCATGGAAATCTTCAAGAAAGTGGAGATTAAAGTTCCTATGATTGGGACACTGCAACAGGTTCCTGGTTATATTAAATTCCTAAAAAAATTCAACAAAAAGAAAAAAATGTCCAGAAAAAGGAGCAATTGAGGCACAGGGCAATTGTAGAGGGTCAAGCTAGTGACGTTAAAGAAGGGCTTGTTTGGAGGCAACCCAATTTCTAAATTTTTTTTATCTTTTATTTTGTTTTATTTTATTTTTTTCTTTTTTTAATTTATCATTCATCCATATCTTTTTCTTGTCAATTGAATCAACTGCATTTGCATGTTTACTTCTTGTTTTTGCATTTAAAACACAAAGTTAATTTTCTTTCAAGTCCTATAAGATTAATTTACACGAAAGATCAGGCCTTTGAGGCCTTTGGGAGAATGATATTGGGTTTTACCAATTATATTACTTGATAACGATTTGGTACACTTGCCAGGGGATTAACAAGTTTTTGGCACCGTTGTCGGGGACTCGTGATTTAACTTTTCAAGTAGTGTAAATCGATTGAATTTGACTTGGTGTAATTATTGTAATTAGTGTATATATTTTTGTTTTTGTTTATTTTCCTTATTTGTAAAAGTGCTTTAAGGATTTTTGTTTCTTGTGCATGCAGGAAGCAATACAAAGTAGAAGCAAGAAAAGGCAGCAACCTCTTCTTGAAGGTATATTGGATAGGAGAGAAAGAAGAGTTAGATGTCCATCATGTGAACTCTTTCCCTCTCCTGAAAGACTCTTACATTCTTCACCAGAGGAATTTACAAAGAACTTAGAGGGGATGACAAATCAACCTCCTCCAAGATGCACCCTTGCAGATCAGTCCAATGTTGTGGGCCCTTTCCACTTCAATAGCATAGCCATGCCTACAGATCGCATAATTAATATGGTGATGAACCCAACACTAATCCATCTGGTACAAAGCAATCAATTTCACAGATTGTCAAATGAGAACCCATATGATCATTTGAAGACATTTAGTGAAATTTGCAACACTGTGAATATGACTGGAGTATCAGACGAAAGAGTAAAGCTTAGCTTGTTTCCATTCTCATTGGGAGGCAATGCTAAGACGTGGCTTAATTCCTTTCCTGAAGGAACATTCACTACATGGGAGACTGTGGCAACTAAATTTGTCAACAAATATTTTCCACAGTCTAAAATTACTCAGGGAAGGCTGGAGATTTCATCGTTCAAACAAGGCATGGAGGAAACTCTTGGTCAAGCATGGGACAGATTTAAAGGCTTATTGAGAAAGACACCAGTTCACGGGTTTGACAAGACAACACTAGTTCTTGCTTACCTAGGTGGTCTAAACACACAGTCTAAAATGATGATGGACGCCTCAGCTGGAGGTGATATTAAAAAAAAGACTGAAGATGAAGCCTATGACTTGATTGAGAATATGGCCGCTAATGAGCAGGAAATGTTTAGTGAGAGAGGCACACCTGTAAAAAAAGGAGGAGTTTTGCATTTGCTAGCAGATGATGCCATACTAGTCCAAAATTATCTTCTGACTCAAAAGCTAGATAATTTGACGAAGGTTCTCTCGTAACTTCCAAAGGAGATTAGGAATGTCTCCCAAACACAGCAGCTTTGGGATTTCTGTGGTGGTGACCATATTAATGGTCAATGTGCTATGCCCGAGGAAATGCAGTAGGAAGCTAATTTCATGGGTAATTAATTCCAATATAGGCAAGGTAATTTTAACCAAGATAATTCTAGCCAAGGTTGGAAGAACCAGCCCAGTATTGGACAAAATCAGAATAACCCAGCTGGGCAATCAGGAAGCTTTCGACAGCAGCAACCATCACCTTTATGGCAGCAAGTAAGTAGTTTGATAGAGACTGTTAGAAGTTTGAATGATAGATTTGATAAATTCTTGAAAGTCTATGAGTCTCAACAAGCTAGTGACCAAGCCAACTTCAGATCATTGGAGATGCAAATTGGTCAATTATCCAAAAGGGTAGAAACCACTGAAAAGAATCAGTTTAGGGCTAACACTGATGTTAACCCTAAGGATGAGTGCAAAGCTGTTCTGACGAGAAGTAAAAGGAAGTCAGAGATGGAGATAATTGATATTGAAAGCAATGAAGAAGAGGAGGAGAAAGAAGTAAAGAAAGAAAGTCACCGGGAACCATTCAGGGAGATCTTTAATCAGGTGACTGTTGTTCCTTCAGTACTTCCACCAATTCCTGATTACTCTAAAAGGATTAAGTATTATCTTGGAGAGATAATTGATCTTGATGATGAAGAAGATCAAAAATTTTGTGTTAAGCCTAGAAAGAAGAATCATCCGAAAAAGAAAAAGGATCTAGGGAGTTTAACTCTTCCATGTGTTATCAATGATGTGGATATAGGAAGAGCCATGATTGATTCAGGATCGAGTATAAATTTGATGTCTTTCAATTATTTCAAGAAGATTGGAGGGCTAGTACTAAAACCTGCTCAAACAACCTTGACAGTTGCGGATGGTTCTATTAAGAAGCAAGTTGGTAAGGTGGAAGATGCAATTGTTCGAATTGAGCAGCTAGAGTTCTTGATTGACTTTGTAGTTGTTGATATGGCGAATGAAGGAAGAATTCCATTGATATTGGGAAAACCTTTTATGAGGACTTCTAAAATGTTGATGTGTTTCAATGACGAGAAAATGATATTGAGAGATCAAGAACAAGTGTTGATTTATGATGGCGCTAAAGAAAAGATAATCAAAATAAGAAAGAAAGTCGGATATAAAATGTTAAGAAGAGAAGCTGCATCTGAAGAGCACGTAACATGTATGAATACTAATAGCTGTCATGTTTTGCAGGTACCTGTAATTGAAGAAGGACAAAATTTTCATCCTGAACCTAAAGAAGACCCATTCCGACCAGGTATAAAGGTGAAATATAAAAAGAAGGAGTGGGTGATAAAAGAGCTGAAGGAGAAAGGAGTGGTGGAGATGGAAGCACCATACTCCAGACGCACAAAGCAGGTGGATGGAAGAAAGCTAAAGATTTGGTGTACTAAAGACACCAACACAAAGGATAACACATGATTTTGCTGGAGGAATATATTTTGTTTTTGTTTTTTAGTATTTTGGACATGTAATTATTTGGATAATTAAACAATTTTGGGTAGCATCTACTAAGGGATGCTAATTTTTATGTATTCACTGAAGGGTACAGGAAGGTACACCTACTGATGGGATGCTAATATAGCCCCAGTACGATTCAAATATTACACTGCTTGCAGAAGATTTCTTCGATGCTTAGGCTCCATTTTATCATATCTAGGGTTTGTTTTTCCATTCTTTCATTGTATTTCATCAAGTTTCACCATGTCAATGGTGAACTAAACCCTTTGTTGTTGGGGAACAATGTAATCTTTTGAAACTCTCTTTTATTGAAATTCTTATTTTATTCATATGCTTGCATATGCTGTTATTATCAATTGTGGGTTCTTTATCTATGTTCTATGCTATTATCATTTAACTCATTTGATAAATAGATGTTTGCCTTTGTCGATATAGGGACGTACAGGGAAGTCATGAACTGATAAGGAATTCTTGATCAACAAATATCACCTAGGAATAGGGGGATAGGACGATCAATTGTATTTTGCTTCTGTGGTACTTGCACTGCTAATTACTAGGGGAGACTAGTGATAACGGTATCAAAACCGTTATTTTCATGCATAAATTTGATATTAAAACACACCCTTTGTAGCTTAAAATGAGCTTAGAATCAAGTAAAACTCTTAAGTTGTGTTACATGAGAGTCAAAAGTTGTTTATAGAGATATTATGCTTGTTTTGGATTTTTTTGCAGTGTTTTTGATGAAAATGGAAGATGGCAATGAAGTAGGAAGGTCATAGACTCAAGAATGAAGGAGAAAAAGGAAGAAAAGAAGAGTCTGTGAACCGCTCAGCGGTAAATTCCACCGCTGAGCGTCCTAGTGCAAGGAAAAGTTGTTGTCTGGCGCCCAGGCGGTGACGCTGAGCGTCCAAAGCGACAAGAGGCAAACCGCTCAGCGGTCATTTTAGGCGCCTGGGCGGTGGCGTGTGTTGAGGCAAACCGCTGAGCGGCCAATTTAGGCGCCTGGGCGGTTGTCTGTTTTTATATTTTGGATTTTGAGATCTTTCTGTTATCTTTTTGGCTTATATATAGCCCTAGTGCAAATCCAAATGTAATTCTTTTGGCAGAGAACAAGGTCCACAACAACTTTACACCTTTGGAGCAGATTTCTTGGATGCTTAGGCTCCACTTTATCAATTCTAGGGTTTACTTTTTCCATTCTTCCATTTAGTTCATCTAGTTTCACCATGATTATGGTGAACTAAACCCTTAGTTGTTGGGGAACAATGTAATCTTTTGAAACTCTCATATATATTGAAATTCTTGTTTACTTTATATGCTTGCATATGCTTGATTTATCAATTGTTGGGTTATTTACCTTTGTTTAATGCTTCTACAGTTTGACTCATTCGGTAGATGTTGTTTGTCTTTATTGATACGGGGACGTACGGTAATGTCATGAACTGGGGAGAATTCCTTGATTATGTTAATACCGCCTAGGGATAGGGGTAGAACGATCAATTGTATTTTGCTTCTGCTCATTATGCATTATTAGTTACTAGGGGAGGCTAGGGATAACAAGCCGGTAATTAGGAATAGGCTCCTTTCACCAAGGGATTGAGTTAAGGGTAGACCAAGAAAGTTTGCATGGAAATATGATAAATAAGCAAAGTAAATGAGAAGAGTAGATATATGAGGGTGGATAAGATGAAATTGTAAACCCCAACAACCTCATTCATTCATAGTTTCTCTTAGTCAATTGAATTCTTGCATTTGCATGTTTATTTTTGTTTTGCATTTAAACCATTAAAATTATTTTTTTTATTCAAGTCTTAAACAATTTGTTTACACGAAAGATGAGGCCTTAAGAGCCCTTTAGGAAGAACGATATTGGGTTTACCAATTATTATTACTTGATACGATCTGGTACACTTGCCAGGGGTTTAACAAGTTTTTGGCGCCGTTGTCGGGGACTCTTGGTT
Source organism: Vigna reflexopilosa (assembly GCA_027742785.1). Lineage (NCBI taxonomy): Eukaryota > Viridiplantae > Streptophyta > Magnoliopsida > Fabales > Fabaceae > Vigna > Vigna reflexopilosa. The sequence goes on from CM050918.1 coordinate 22,279,776, forward strand.
TAACTTTTTATAGTAGTGTAAACAGATTAGATCTGACTTGATTTTTATGTTTATTTTATTTTTGTTCTAATAAATTATTTCTAGGATTTTGTGCCTAATGTTTACAGGATGCAGTATGTACAAGAAATTTGTTCTAAAGGCACTCAATTCTATCAAAATAATTTCAACTACTGGTGGGAACATCACCCAAGCATGGATCAAAGTTGGAATGGAGAAGCAGGAGATCCACATCAACAATTACTATTAGGACAACAAATGTCTGCTTTGAAAGAGCAAATCAACAAAGTGGACGAGACATTGGAACGACTTATCCAAATTACTCTCTCCTCTACAGAAGAGAATGAAGCAAGGAATAAAAGATTGGAGATACAGATTCGTTAATCCAATGAAATATTGAAATCTAGGGTTAATACTGAGGTTAACCTTAGGGAGGAATGCCAGGCCACTAGTTTTGAAAGTGATAATGTTGATGAAAAGATAGAAGAAACAGAAACAGAAAAGGTTGTTGAGGAGGAAATGATAGAGAAAAATGAGAAAAAAATAGAGAAAGAAGAGATAGAAACAGAAAGGTTGAGTGAGGGAGATAAAGATGATGATAAGGAAAAGGCAGTGGTTGAGAAAAAAGAAAAAAAGAAAAAAATTGTGAAAATAAAGTAGAAAGGAAAAAATAAAAAGAGGAAGAGAGGAAACAAAAAAAGATCATATGAAAAACCTCTTCCTCATTCAAAGAAGTCATAGGAAGAAAATGAACTTCAAGTGCTTTATGGAGATCTTCAAGATATTGAAGATCAAAGCTCCTATGATTGAAACATGGAAACATGTGCTTGGTGTTCTCAATTTTATGAGAAATTCAGCAGGAAGAAGAAAAAGAAAAGAATATCAAGCAAGGGAGTTATCCACACCTACTGATGGGTGGGGATCATCCTAGTTGTTGTAATATATTAGTTTTATTTTATGTAAATTAGTTGGATATTTAAACAATTTTGGGTAGCATCTACTGAGGGATGCTAATTTTGATGTATTCACTGAAGGATACAGGAAGGTACACCTACTTATAGGTGTTGGTAAGAATTGCACTTACTAATAAGTGCTAAACAGGTTTGGATCAGACTCGTGACGTTAAACAAGCGCTACCTGGGAGGCAACCTAGTTGATTATTTATTTTTTTTAAACTTTGTCCTAAGGTCATTATATGTTTGCATGAGCATCTGAGAGGGGAAAGGCATGAAATTGAAATATTGAAGGTTAAAATCAGGTGCAAAAGAGTGGAATTATGCAAAAGTAAGCAAAGAAGAGAGAATTTTTTTTCCTGTCCATCGTTGAGCGGTGCATATTTATCGCTGAGCGGTGGCGACGCAGACTGCGTTTGGGCTTTTAAAAGCTCAGCGTTTTTGGGTTCTGCACTTTTCGAAAACTCTCTTTGAAGCTCGCCCAAGTGTTCTCTATGAACCCTAGCACCCAAATTCACTTTCAAAGGTTTTCCAAAGGGATTTCCCCACTTTTTCTCATCACCCACTCACAAAAATTTCATCTTTCTATCATTGTCTTGTCAAAGTTTAGGGTTTTTGTTGAGAGATTGTACACTTAAGAGGCATTCATCATCAATTAAAAGGAAGTTAGTAAGCATCTAGTTTCTCCATTCAAGTAAGTTGTGCAATTTCATTCTTAGGGTTTCTAAATTTGAATTTGATGAAGAACATGCGTAGGAACATAATAAATTAGGGCTTTTGAGTTCTATGCATAAGTTGATGAAATAGGAACTGTTTGAACCGATTGAACTATATAATTTTGGTCTGGATTGATGAAATTAGTGTTAGAATGGAGAATAGGGCGATTTTAAAAAGGTTTTTAAGAATCCCTAGTCACCACCGCTAAGCGGTCTCCTTTGACGCTGAGCGGTGGTGCAGCTTGAAGCAATCTGCTGAGTGGCCAACTATGGCGCCTGGGCGGTCTGCTGTAGATTTTGTTGGATGCTTGATTTTTGATGCAGGGACACTGAGGGGCTTTGTTTTTCTCTCAGTGGAGGGATGTGATCAGTTTGGAATTTAATTGATGATATACTAACCTCTAATGATGTATCTCTATGTTATTTTGAATTTTATGCAGAAATGTCATCATCATCAAGAAGGGTGAAAACTCTTGGTAACAAAAGGAAGGAACCTGAGAGGCAAAGAAGATTTTATTCGCCTAGGTTCCTCTCCAGGAAACATGAGGAACATTTTGTGACTGTGCATGAGAGGAGATTATTGATGGAGAGGAAGGCCACTTTTATCCCAAATTTGGCTCGTGAATTTGGAGCAGAAATCATGAGGAGAGATTGGGAGAGGTTGGCTACATATCCTGCACCGGCCAACATTGAATTGGTAAAAGAATTTTATACAAATGCTTTACCTAGAGGGGGAGTTGATGCTGGTAGATATATGAGCTATGTGAGGGGACAGATCATCAGGTATGACTCTGACACCATTAACAGCTTTTTGGGCACTGAATGGCCAGGGGAACAATGCCAGTATGCAGCACTTGTTGGGGGGGTTCAGAGATATAGCAGATATTGAGAGGGTTATGTGCCTTCCTGGAAGGCATTTTCAGAACAACCCTAATGGATTGCCCATCAACATAAAAACGGCAGAATTGACACCTTTGGCAAAATACTGGATGGCATTTACTCATGCCAACATTCAGCCATGCTCACACGTTTCCGACATCACCATGCATCGGATCATCTTCATTTACTGCATGCTGAGGCAGTTGGATGTAAACATCGGGAAAGTCATTGCTGACGAGATTCAGAGCTGGGCTACTACTATGAGTAACAGGATACCGTTGGGACATCCGTCTCTGATCACTATTTTGTGTCAACAGGCTGGGGTGGACACTACAGTTCCACCGTATGAGAGGCCTAGGAAGGCCATAGATGCTGCTTATTATCAACAATACTGTGAGGAAGAGGAGGCAGCCGGAGCACCTAGAAGACGTCCTAAGAGAGCAGCAGCACAACAGGAGCATATACCTGTAGATGCACCGGCACATCATGCCGAGCCATTCTAGATGAGGGACATGTATATGTCCATGATAGAGGCTAGGATAGAGGCTCTTCGCAGAGGACAAATAGCCACTTCTGAGATGATAGTAGGGTTGTATCAGCAACCACCAGCGCACATGTGGACTATGGATGAGTTCCATGAAGCTATGGCTTGGCCTCAGGAGCCAGCACAAGGCAGCAGGGTTGGAGCAACTGAAACACCAGATATGGATGATGATAATGAAGAGAATTTTGAAGATGCTGATAATGGAGAAAAGGAGGACTCAGATGAGGACTTGCGTTGAGGGCATCTACTAATGGATGCCAGTAGTTAGACAGGGATTTTTCTTTTTCTTTTGTACTTTGAATTTGTAGAATAGGTTGAACTTTTATTTTGTGTCTATGCTTGGCTTGTACAATGGTTCTGATGGTGGTATTAAAATGCATGACAAGTAGTTGATAATGATTGAATGTGGTTGACTGAGAATGTATGTGTGTTGATATCCAGTTAAATGATTCACTAATTATATGAACAGATGTGTTGTGGTTCATGATTGTGATTGTGATGCTAAGCAGGATAAATGAATGATGTGTGAGAGAGCATGTGTGTGAGGTTTTGAGCTCCAGAGTTCTTACTGATATATGTATTGTTCACAGGGAATCATGAATGATATTGCCTTAGTCTTGATAATTGATTGATTTGCATGCTTATGTTATATGATCAAGGCCATGTTTGGAAGCCCTTATCTAGCCAAAAATTTCACCCAACAAGTTTAAAATTTTATACCCTTTTTGAACCTTAGCCTTAAATAAGATGAAAACCCTTGATTTGAAATTATTTATCTTGAGTAGGGTTGAGAATAATCTTATGTGATGAAAAGGTTCAAGTTTGGGGTTGTATGGGGAAAATTGAAAGGCAAAATAAGAGCATTGAGTTCAAGTATTGAAAAGAAAAATGCATGAGTAAAACAGAAAAGGAAAAAGTAAAAGCATGAAAAGGAACTCAATGCAAAATTGATAAAAAGGGAAGAAGTTGGGAATAAAGGAGTTTGGTGATAAAGAGAGTTTAAACTTGAACCTTTTCAATGATGAAATAGCTCTCTTAACTCAAGGATTTTGCAATCTAGAAAAACCAAATTTTCTTGATAGCCCAGCCTCATTACAAGCCTTGGAAAAGTCCTTGTGATGGTATTTGCATGTAAGGATTTTGATTGTTTTAGATAAATGGAAATATTGTTTCATATGACATGTGAATAATAAAGAGTGGAGTGATTTCTTAAACACTTGAATGATTGAGTGAAACACTTGCTTGGTAAGAATTGTTGAAATCCATGGTTACATCTATGCTTAGTGGATGATCATTCATGAATAAAGCATCTATTGGGAAATATTGAAGTAGGTGAACTAGATTGGATTGAAAGCATGCTTTCATTTTGGTAGGATTCCACTGAAAATCTGAATTAACTTGTCATGAAGAAAAGGGTTTTGAAAAGTGTAGAACTACTTGATGAAAAGTTGGAAGGCCAAGTTTTGTTTTGTTTTGCTTGAGGACAAGCAAAGTTTTAAGTTTGGGGTTGTGATAACAGTGTCAAAACCGTTATTTTCATGCATAAATTTGATATTAAAACACACCCTTTGTAGGTTAAAATGAGCTTAGAATCAAGTAAAACTCTCAAATGTGATGGGGCATGGAATAGGGGCAATGCTCATCTCTCCGAAGAAGTAGTACATACCAATGACGACAAGGTTGTGTTTTAATTGCACGAATAACATTGCGGAATATGAGGCCTGTGCTATGGGTATTCAAGCGACGATTGAGTCCAAGACAAAGATTCTAGATGTATATGGAGATTCAGCGTTAGTCATCCACCAGTTGAAGGGAGAGTGGGAAACTAGGGATGCAAAATTAATTCCTTACCAAGCTTACATCAGGGGATTAATGGAGTATTTCGACGCCATCACATTTAACCACATACCGCGAGAAGATAATCAATTAGCAGACGCGTTGACTACTTTGTCATCAATGTTTGAAGTTGACCAAGACGCAGAATTACCAATGATTGAGATGAAGAGCCATGCAGAGCCAGCATATTGCCATTTCCTCGAGGAGGAGGTAGATGGTAAACCTTGGTATTTCGATATCAAACACTATCTTAAGACCCGAGAATATCCTGAGAAGACATCTGAAAATGATAAAAGGTCGTTAAGGAGGCTGGCTGGCAGCTTTATTTTAAATGGGGATATTTTATACAAGAGAAATCATGACATGGTTCTCCTCAGATGCGTGGATGCAAAGGAAGCCAAGCTGATATTGAAAGAAGTGCTCGAAGGTACATTTGGCACACACATGAATGGACACTCAATGGCCAGGAAGATCTTGAGAGCTGGTTACTTCTGGCTGACCATGGAAAATGATTGTTGCGAACACGTGAGAAAGTGCGAGAAATGTCAGATGTATGCAAACAATATCAATGTGTCGCCCACGACTTTGAACGTGTTGTCTGCACCGTGGCCATTTTCGATGTGGGGGATAGATGTTATTGGAGCTATAGAGCCGAAAGCGTCAAACGGACACCGTTTCATACTAGTTGCGATCGATTATTTCACCAAATGGGTTGAAGCTACCTCTTATGCCAATGTGACTAGAAAAGTGGTGACTAAATTCATAAAAAGAGAGTTGATCTGTAGATATGGACTCCCTAACAAGATCATCACTGATAACGCCACCAACCTGAACAACCAGATGATGACGGAGTTGTGTGAGGAGTTCAAAATTCATCCTCTTAACTCTTCTCCTTACCGTCCAAAGATGAACGGGGCAGTAGAGGCTGCTAATAAGAATATCAAGAAAATTATACAGAAGATGGTGGTCACCTATAAAGATTGGCACGAAATGCTTCCTTTTGCTTTACATGGATATCGCACATCAGTACGAACATCAACTGGGGCAACACCTTTCTCGCTTGTGTATAGGATGGAAGAAGTACTTCCATTTGAGGTGGAAATCCCATCTTTACGAGTTCTAATGGAAACCCAATTGGAGGAAGCTGAGTGGGTTCAAGCTCGGTTTGACCAGCTCAATCTCATCGAAGAAAAGAGACTGACGACGTTGTGCCACAGACAATTGTACCAAAGAAGAATGAAAAAGGCTTTCGGCAAAAAGGTGCGCCCAAGGGAGTTCCATGAAGGCGAGCTGGTGTTAAAGAAGATTTTGCCTATACAAAAGGATCACAGAGGTAAGTGGACCCCAAATTATGAGGGACCATTTGTAGTGAAAAAAGTGTTCTCTGGTGGGGCACTAATTCGCACAAGGATGGATGGAGAGGAGTTACCGTTACCGGTTAATTCCGATGCGGTAAAAAAGTTTTACGCATGATTCCGCTATAGGGGATGCTATTAAGGGATATTAAAATTGCTTTTGAATTCTGTTGTATTCTGTGTTATTTCATGCAATAAATGCCATATGGTTTTACCCATTATTTCGTTCTTACACTTTTTCTTTTGACACGATTCATGTCACACTGAGCTTTAAAGTAAAATAAGGAGAAAAGAAAGTAACAATAATTAAAGTATCATGGGTATATTCATTGAGCACAAGCTCGTTCCTGAAGGATGTCGTGAAGAAAAATAAATAATAAAAAAGGAAGAAAAAAGCGAAAAAGAAAGACATATGTTGATTTCGTTGTCAATAAAGTCGTCCAGGGTGTAGTACTTTCAGAAAGCAAAAGCAAAGAAAGTTTTGAAAAATTCTCGTGCAGTGTATTTTCCTGATTAGTTATTTTGAAGATAACTTGTGTTCTTTTCCTACCAAAGCATCTGCATTCATATAGCTTGAACCCCTAACCCTTTCATTTCCCTCCAAAAAAAAAGAAAAGGCAACAACAACGAAGGATTGCCATGTCGGGGTAGTTTTCATCATAGTGCCCCTGTCCTGTAATACATTGATCAGGGAGCATAAAATAAGAATGTTTGTTAGATTGAAAACCTATAAAAGCAGTCTAAGCAAGACAGGACAAAAGAAAGAAAAGTTAAAAAAGAAAATGAAGTCGATGTGTCAATCGCTACAGAGTTTTGTTTCAGGTTTAAGGTCGGAGAAGGTAAGGCCAACAAGCTTCAGAGTGATGTGTGGCCATTTTTTGTTTCTTTCACCCAAATAAAAAAAGAAATTTATCCAATTGCACCCTCTTTAGCCAAAAGTCATAATTGTTTTCGTCACCCTGGACAAGAATCATTAGCATATCGATGTCAATCCAAAGGGTACATCGGAGGCACTCAAAATCAAGGAGAAAATTTCTGAAAAAAAAGAATGAAAAATAAAGTATCGAAGAGGTCCACAATAGAGGCAACGAGGCAAACAACCCAAAAAAAAAGAGGAAAGAAGGAAAGAAAAGAAAAAAAGAAAAAAAATGAAAATAAAAGGATGCCCGAGTTTTCAAATCCATGGAGAGTTGTTGACTTAAGACCTTGCAGATGATTCTTGCTAAAATAATTTAACCTTCAAACACTTATTTGGGCCTTCATTATCTGTTTCTTTCAAAACCCTTTGACCTGTAGCCACGGTACAAGCCAATTAAAGTCCACACCGACTAAAGAATGTTTGTCCTAATCTTTCTAACGAACTTAACCTTGAAGTGAAATGATGTGGTGAATGGCAAAATCACTAGAAGAAAAGAAAAGAAAAAATATTGAAAAATAAAAAGATGTAAAGTCTCTCCGTCAGTTGTCATATCAAGAGAGAATCGCCAAATTGGGGCAACCCGTTCTACTCAAACCTCTTCCACCTCTCCAAAGCATAAACCTTTTTTTATTCATTTCAATTTGCATTTATTTATTTATTTATTTATTTTATTTATTTTATTTTATTTTATTTTATTTTATTTTATTTTATTTTTTCCTTTTTTTGTTGTTGTTTTGTTTTAAATATTTATCTCCTTTTTAAATAAATAAATATTAAAAAATAAACAAAAAAAATATTTTAAAAGGTTTAAGCACACGTGCGACCATTCGCGTCAGCCTTGTGTTGAAAACCTTTTTCTTCTTCTTTTAAAAATAAACACAAAATTATTTTAAAAGGTTTAAGCACACGTGCGACCATTCGCTCAGCCTTGTGTCGAAAACCTTTTTCTTCTTCTTTTAAACATAAACACAAAATTATTTTAAAAAGGTTTAAGCACATGTGCGACCATTCGCGTCAGCCTTATGTTGAAACCTTTTTTCTTCTTCTTTAAAAAAGGAACAAAAACTATTTTAAAAGGTTTAAGCACACGTGCGACCATTCGCGTCGACCTTATGCTGAAAACTTTTTTCCTCTTTATAAAAAATCGTTACTTTCCAAAAAATCAAAATTTATCCACAATCTTTTTCAAGCAAATTTCCCAAACAATTTCTCAAACAAAATCGTTTTCAAATAGGTTTAAAGAACTACGTAACCTTAATTTCTCATTCTGAATGAGAATACATAGGAGCGAGGTCAATTGTTGTTGGGCTCAAAAAAACTAAAAAACATATTTTGTTTCTTTATAGTGTCTGTTTTTGGGGATAGTTAAACATTTTGAGAACCGCATCGCATTCGTGTATTTGATTAAAGGTACTGCCTTCGGGCAGGTGTTGTAGGGTGCTAACACCTTCCCTACACGTAACCGACTCCCGGGCCTAGAATCCGGTTTTCGCACTCCATGCCTTATTTTTTATGGTTTTTCCGTAGTTTTCCAGAATAAACTATGGTGGCGACTACAAATCTCTTTTTTCAAAAACGTTTTCTTTTTGGATCGTCGTCCCGTCGCGACATCCGGTTGAGATAGGTATGTTTGTAAGTTCTTGGGTTTTGCCTCGTTAAATTATACATTAATCGTGTTGTTGTTAAATACTTTTTTTTTTCTTTTGTTTTATTCAGCCACATAATCTCAATGGAAATTCCTTGATTTGATTTGAGAATTTTCTTCTAATATAAATTAGATTTCATATGCGATTGAAATCTTCTAAAATTGAAAGGCTTGTGATCATGTACCCAATTGAAATGTAGCTATGTTTAGATAATAGGGTTAGAGGTGTTGATAATCATAGCTACTATCATATTTTTTCTAGAATATTATTTTTAAGATAAAATAATTACTGTTATCACATAAAAAAATCAAAGATAATTAACAAAAAAAATCAAATATAGAACACAAGAAAACAATATTTGTTTAGTTATAATGTAATTTACAAATATTTTTATGTTTGAGTCTTGAACTAGACAAAGAGTTTCATATTTCATAAGATTG